>APFE030409993.1:2584-149745 GCA_000404065.3 Pinus taeda | reverse complement strand
TAATAAAATAAAACAATACCACGGGCCAAAACCATGATAACACAATACCGTCGGCTAAATACCAAGGGTAAAATATAAGGAACCCCACATGTGCGCGCTTTCACTGCCTTGATATGTGTGCACTGGGGTACGCACCTAATGAATGGGTAATCTGCGTAGCTGGACGCGGTCCCTGCATGGCGTACCTGCGGGTACGCACCTCCTGAACTGTTCTCCTGCATACTTCTTTATTTTCATCAAATTGAGAGCCATGCCATGGGTGTTGCCATCAAGTACAACATCTGTAACATATAATCATACCAGAAACATAATGCCAACAAAGCTATCTTGGATCAAAGAATATCCAAGAAAACCACAGGGCAGACATCTTTCTAGTATCTAGTAAGTGGAAGGAGCAGCTAGTGGAAGATTCCAGCTAGTTGATAGCAGCAGAACTACATAAATATGGAGTAAGTCCTGACAGCTTCACGGACAAGTTTTTTGTTCCCCGAGAGTCTGATGTAGGAGCATTGGGACTTAGCCAACAATGTGAAAACTTGTTCACATGTTGTGGCTAAACAGGTTGAAATTAATTGACTGATGGGTCAAAATCGGTTTTTACGGAGAGGGTTGGATCTCTCAAGCAATTTGTTATAATTCATTATTGTAATAAGTTAGAGACTATCTTATTTTAGATTTAGAGATAGAGTTGTTTGCATAGGTGTGAGGGAGAGCTAAGAAATAGAGGATTTCTTGTTCGATCTATTAAGAATAGAAGATTGCTGCTAGATATTGTTAGAGAGAGATTCGAGTGATAAAATATAGGAAAATGTAATGAGTGAGAGGATTGGAGAGGATTGAGAGTAGAGCGAGAGCATAGAGCGAGTGTTGGAATGCATTTTTGGAGACATATGTCTTTTTCCCTGTGTAATCTAGCCTAAGGCTAAGACTCTGTATTGTTTATTTGAATTAAAATAGTATTGTGTGCATCATTCCTCAATCGACCTGTGGACGCCTCGAATGCTTGGTCTTCCACTAAATTCATATAATATAGATGTTGGCCTGTATATTTCATGCTTTTTAAGGTAATTGTTGTCTTAAAGGATTGATTGGTGAGTGCATTCCTTCATTTTGGTTCCATAGGAAAAAATACCCAAAATACACTAAGTATCGAGATAAAACTATGTTTAAACAAAGATCCGGACTTCAAACTGTTATAGGCAGAAGTTTTGTTGTTATCGGGTCCTTACATCCTCCGAAACACATCACCCCTATGTATCCCCTAATCGCATCACCGAAAACCTATTAAAAAGGAAATCATGCTAAATACTTAGTAGATTTAAGAAAATGGACGTGAAATGTTATGAAATGGAGTGTTGAGTGTTATTGAGTCTGGCATGTGCTATAAAGTTTTGACCTGTCCCTTCGCAATTGCGACTACCAACCTATATGTCGCATCAACATTTTGGAGCAAGATTTGCAGAGATTTAAGCGGCATTAAAAAATCACCGATAGCGATAACGATATCACATCGGACCAAGGGATAGCACCGATAGTTGGGAGTCTTGCCCTGCCGATCGCTGATATTGCGATTCGTTTTCAGCCGTTGGATCGGTTAGATCTAGACCTACAGTAAAGACCCATATGATTGTGTAAAAGGCGGATAAGCGATGTTTAATCCTTTTCCTAAGGTTTTGTGTCTCGAAAGGATTAAAGTGCAGTTTTAACATTCTGAAGGGTCTTTTGGACCCTAAAAAGGGGAAAATCATTGTTTTCAAAGGATTTTGGATTCCGATAGAGAAAAGGGGTTGTTGTGTAGAAAGAGGTGATTGTTGGGTTGTAAATATCCATTGTGGGTTTTTATTAAACAATTGTTTCCGCTGCATCAGAAATACATTTTTTATTTTCTGAACACATCTACTTGCTTAAAACATGTTGGAGAAGCAAAGTTAGCTTGCCCACTTCAACCTTCACTAGAAAACTATAGAATCCATAGAATAGAAAATGATAAAAAAATAGAAATTCTTAACACTACAAATTATGACATAAAATTGAATTCTAATGCTCACCCGTTCAACCACATCTACTAAAATCTCAGCAATAAAAAACCATAAACCTTTGGATTCAACACAATCTAGGCTAATCTACGAAATGTTAGTGTGCTTCTCATTCCAAACATCCTCTCAATCAAATCTAATTATGGAGGACAAAATTGGACTCTACATAGAACCATAGTAGGGAATTTTATATTATAAATAAAACCCTAGTCATAGCCCCAAATCCTTGTTCCATGATTTGACAACATGTTCGAGACTATATCAATCTAATTCATGAGTGTTAACAGAAACAAATTTCTACAAGTTGAGAAGGTCTTCTTTTAGCCTATAGACCAATTGGCACTTTCCTTATTCCTGCGTAAACCAGTAAATATAACCTTGCAATACATCCTCATATTGATTTGCAAGTTCAATCTGGCACCAATGAGCTAAGGTTTCACCATTGTTGATCTAGGGTTTCACCCCAACCTAATGGCTTACACAACCTAACAAAGTTAGATGTACCAATCATTAGAGAAATTTTGAGGTATCAAATGGGCCTCCTAAGAAATATTATAAAACAATAGTGGAAATAGTAAAATAAGATTAGATTACCTCATCATGTTTTGGAGAGTAAAAAGAAAAAAATACTTTTTCAACTCATATTTTCAACTTATCTCCCTATGATTTTACTTAAATTTCATGTAGGAGCCCTCATTGGATGCATAATTTAATTTTTTATCAACGGAGTATCCATGTTGCATGCTTTCGATCGACCCTACTACACAAAAAATCTGAAATACATAAAAAACATGATTGCAATCATGGTTTTTCATGTATTTCACATTTTTCATGTAGTAAGGTCCATCAAAAGTGTGAAACATTGGTACTTCATGGATGAAAAATTAAATTCCACATCCAACGAGCATTCCTGTTTGAAATTTGAGTAAAATTCTAAGGATATATGTTGAAAATTTGAGTTGAAAAAGTAGTTTTTTTACTTTTTTTAGTTTTATTTTTTATCTTTTTACTTTTTTACTCCAAAAATGGTGAATCATCCCCCGTGGTTTACATCATCATATATAATCCTATAGGCTCTTATAAAGTTTATTCTTGTTGTACATTTTTGTTTTGAAACCCATTTTTTACCTCAAAATTTCTCTAAAGAATAATATGTAGCATTATGAAGAGCTCTTACATTTGTTGGTGCTTTATTTTCTTTATTTCCATCTAAAAAATAGTTCAGTGTCATTTTTACTATTGATTTTTTTTTAACTAATATTAATGGGGTATTTTATTGTTTTTTTAACATTAATTAGGATTGTATTAGAAAAAGCTATGTGACAATGTATTATTTTTAGATATTAAGGTTTAGAAAGTCTCTTTTTCCATATACTTTTCCAATGCTTTTATCTTGTTGTCTTAATTAGGACAAAAGAAATTACAATGGGTCTGTATGTAAATTCTCTATAAAAGGAATCCTTATATTTATGACACTTAGCTTTCATGGCAGAGAATTAAGTTATATGAATGTCAGAATAAAATTCATATATGCGAAGCTTAACTAGGGGAATTCCACATTCAAATAAAGTAGAGCCATGAGAGCGGAGTAAACCAACACCATTGGAATGGAAGGAAAACCTTTATTTTGTTGCAAATTTTCCATTTCACTTCTTAGGATATTGATTTCATTAGCCTCCCTTAAAATTAGCATCCAAGTGATCGATCATGATCTCCATTGCTGACATGAATTATGTTGCCAACGATAGACTAAGGTCCATAAGCTACTCTTAAGTCTCAATTAGTTCATCTTCCAGTGTGAAATCATGCCTCTTCCCATTTCAATCTTGACCCATCATACTCTTTTCTCATGAGATACTTTTCCCCTTTCCCAATTCCTCCTACAATTGGCATCCAAGTTGTTATTGGTGCAGTGATGAATATAGACATTATTTGTCCAAGCAACAACATAAATATGCATAACATATATGTAAGGGAAGGTCTCATTAAAGAAAGGATCCCAAAACGAGGCATTTATTAATTTCTATGCCATTCCATATGTGCCACAACATGATGGCTACAATACCCACACAAATACTTTGCTTTGGTCCAACTAACCTCATGATTATGAGGTGAAATATCCATATTTGGTAGAGCTACATCCCACAACTAAGTTACCTTATCCCCATCCTAGTTTTTTAATGTACTTCCCCATATGTTCCACACAAGTGATGGGAGGTGAGATTGTAACAAATTTAATATCACCTTGGTGGGAAGAGTATAATCCATGAGCTAAAAGCTTCTCACACTACAACTTATATTCTAACATTTTGTAGTTCCTTATATCTTGACATGCCTTATTTTCTTATATCATCATATCAATTAGGTCTAGATCAAATTGTTCATCCATCATGTTCCATGCAGGGGACTTATTGTAACTCCACTCACCCCTTTAATCAATCTCAGGTCATGGGAGTGTTACCCTTTTGGACAAATCTCCAAGGCCTACAATCAATTTTCGTTTTGAATCCTAGAACTAATTCCATCATCTCATTCATATCATCGAGAGATTTATCAAAATACAAAACTTGCCTCAATTCTAGTCCTAGGTAGAATTTCATGCCTCTCAAAACTTTAGCCTGTTAAAGAAGCCATGTCATCAAGGAGTATCTACATGGCACTTGTATGGCCATGCCTATCCCATGTGGTACCATGCCACTACCATGTGGGTTTGACATGGTATATACATCATAATAATAGTAACACAACATTTAGCTTCCTCGGTAGAAACCATACTACATTCCTTATCCCAATATTCTTTATCTTTCATGGGATCATTTCCCGAATGATATCTTTATCTCTTCCATTGGATCATTTCCCTCAAGTAATATATCTTTGGTATCATCTCCCCTGTGATCATTTCATCAAGTACAATTTCACTAGGATAATTTTCCTTGATATAGTGTTTCCTTGGGTATTACATTTGTGGGATGGTAAGTTCAAAATATAAATTAAACATTTATTAAATAACATAATTAAGAGGATTATTAATTAATTTGATGCTTACAATTCACTATATTTCATGTTGAAAACCTTTTATTTCAAGGACTTCAATCATTTCATCGATTCACTAAAACATTTAATAAATGTCTTACCGCATAATTATATATTTAATATCCATGAATTAGTTTGAAAGTTAACTTGGCTTTAGCATTCAGGTAATTATCTTGTAAATATATATTGTTTTGAAAATAGTATATGCACTCTTGTAATATGGTTAAACTTGTTTAGAGACCTATGATTATCAATTAACTAAACATGAACACACAAGTTTTCATAACTATACAAGAAGAGTAGTAGACCATCTGTCACACATTGCAACTTCTTTGAACTAGTTGAGATAATATATTCATAAGTCATTATTGTTAACTAAGAAATCATAAGAACATTGTTTCCAATATTAATAATGAACAGAATAATCAACATCATAGTCGATACATCCTTTAGAAATCATAGACACACGAGATATCGTACTAGTCATAATAATATCATTGAACATCATGGTTCATGATTCAGATATATAAATGTAGTATACTTATCTATTTGTCTTCAATTGGATGAAAACTAAAGGAGGTACTTCCACTCTCAACCCCACCATAGGCTGACTACACAACAACTTTGTTGTAGTTGATGACCCTTGAGATGGATATAATGTCATATGGAATGCTTTCTTGGGGAATTCACATCGAAGGTTTTCTTAAAAACTTAGAATATGGATCCCACTTTCCAATTGGTTTATCAACTACACTCTCACATCAAGCACTAAGGTTCTTTATCAGTTGTACATATAGCAAGCATCATGGTGGTTTATGTTAGAAAGTTATATATTACAGAGCAATGGAACACATCGAATATTGTAGAAATATAAACACAGAAAACGTATAAAACCAAAGAGACACAGATATATGTGGTTCACCCAGTTTGGGCTACGTCCACCCCAAACAACCAGTCCTTCATTTCTATTATCCAGCAAAATGAAGAGACACAACCTACAACAGATCCGATGTAATATCCTCTATTTTCTCTCACAGTCTCACCTCTCTATTTCTTTCTCAGAGAATACATATCTATTACACAGCCTCAATACAATGCCCTCATACAAAGAGAGGGGTTGCTTTCTAGGGAAAAAAAACCCTAAACTAAACATACGTTCTACCATCAGATCATCCGCCTAATGAACGACCTAGATTGACTAGAAATTACTATACTTTTACAAGTCAATTTTACATCTATTTTTAGCTTCGAGGGCGCTACCCCCGAAACACCCGTCGGGGGACCGCTGGCCCCAAAACCCCCCAGCCATGGGGGATCATCCCCCCCGAACCCCCGCGGGGGGGGACAAGTCCCCCTCACACCCCTCCACATGGAGGGAGGTACAAACTTCCTGGGGTATACATTTGACTGAAACAAAGACCTCTAAACAATCATGCTCTACACTCAACAATCTCCCACTTGGAGAATGATTGTAGCAACTCCACCGCTGCTTCATTTGCTGGACAATGACTCCTCTTTGGACCTGGCTATTTCTCATTTTCATCGTCATCCTTGAAGACCAATTGAAACTGATCATATTCTTAGTTTCTCCCTGATTACAACTTTTGTTAGCATATATGTAGGATTTTGGCTAGTGTGTATCTTTTCCAGCTTCAACTCTCCATCTTCCAACACTGATCGTATGAAATGGTACTTGAGATGTATGTGTTTAGTCCTGGAATGAAATGTTGAGTTCTTTGTAAGATGAATGGAACTTTGGCTATCACTGTATAACGTGCCCATATCATGCTCCTTACCCAATTCACACATAAAACTTTGTAACCAAATCATTTCTTTACTATCCTCTGTACTAGCAACATACTCTGCTTCTATTGTTGAAAGTGCAACAACACTTTGGATTTTTGAAACCCAATTGGCAGTTGTTCCACCTAAATTAAATACATATCCTGTAGTGCTCCTCCTATTATCTCTATCACCTGCCATATCTTCATCAACATATCCCTATAGAGAAGTGTTTGAACCACCAAAGCATAATGCTTGATTTGTGGTACTTTTCAAATATCTGAGATTCCATTTCACTGCCATCCAATATTCCTTTCTTGGATTGTTCATGTACCTACTTACAACTCCCACTGCATGTGCAATATCAGGCCTTGTGCAAACCATTGCATACATTAAGCTTCCAACTGTTGATGCATATGGAACTTTAGACATATAATCCATATCTTCTTGGGTCTTTGGGCACATTTCCTTACTAAGTTTGAGATGACTAGCAAAAGGTGTACTAACTAGTTTTGCATTGTGCATATCAAATCTTTTCAGTGCCTTTTGTATGTACTCATTCTGAGACAATGTTAATTTACGATTTTTCCTGTCTCTAGTGATTCTCATACCAAGGATTTCTTTTGGGGCTCCCAAATCTTTCATTGCAAATGAATTTTCCAATTTTCTTTTGAGCACATTTACTTCCTGCATGTTAGACCCTGCAACAAGCATGTCATCTACATACAATAACAATATAATATAGCTGCTATCATTTTGCTTTTCCAGATAAACACAATGGTCAGAGTGACATCTAGTATAACCTTGTTCAGACATAAACTTGTCAAATTTTAGATACCGCTGCCTTGGAGCCTGTTTTAAGCCATACAAGCTCTTCTTCAACCTGCACACTAGTTTCTCCTTCCCTTTCACCTCATATCGTTGTGGCTGCTACATATATATCTCTTCCTCCAAATTCCCATGGAGAAAGGTTGTCTTTACATGTAACTGCTCAAGATGCAAATCTTCAGCTGCCACTGGACTTAAAATAGTTCTAATTGAAGTCATTTTAACAACAGGAGAAAATATTTCATCAAAATCAATACCTTTATTCTGTGCAAACCCCTTCACCACAAGTCTAGATTTGTACCTCTGTTTTCCTCCATCTTCTTCGTTTAGCCTATAAACCCATTTATTCTTCAATGTAGTTTTTCCTGCAGGCAACTGGACTAAGTCCCAAGTCTGGTTATGCATTAAGGAGTCCATCTCTTCTTCCATGGCTACCTCCCTACCTCTTCCTGCTTTCAACCTGCATTGCTTCTTCTTAACATTCGGGTTCACCAGAATCAGTCAACAATAAATAATATAATGAAGGAGAGTATCGTTCATGGGGTCTACTTATCTTGGTAGATCTTCTAACACCACTTTCAGGTGCTTGGTGTGCCTGTTGCTATTGTGGTGGTTACTATTGTTGTGGTTGTTGATTATTATTATTTTTAGGCACCTTTACCTTTTCAGTGATTTCATCAAGAATTGCATATTCCATGTTTTCTTTTTCTTTCTTCTTTTCTTGCAACTGATTCTTATAGAAGACCTTTTCATTGAATATTACATCTCTGCTCCTAATGATTTTGTGATTTTCATAATCATAAAAGAGATAACCAGAATCATTAACACCATATCCAATAAAGGTACATTCCTTTGACTTTGCCTCAAGCTTTGTTGTATTTTCTTTATCAATATGGACAAAGGCCTCACAACCCAAAGGCTTTAAAAAAGAGTAGTTTACCTTTTTACCTTTCCATGCTTCTTGTAGAACACCACCATCCAAGGAACTTGAAGGCCCTCTATTTATGAGATAAATAGCCATATCTACAGCATCTGCCCAAAACTATAAAGGCAATCCTACATGCAATCTCAAGCACCTTGCATGCTCAATGATTGTTTTGTCCATCCTTTCTGACACGCCATTTCCTTGTGGTGTTCTTGGAACTGTCTTCTCTCAACGAATTACATGCTCTGAACAGTACCTATCAAACTTTTTGCTGCAATATTCACCTCCATTGTTTGATCTAAGACACTTCAATTTCTTTCCTGTCTCAATCTCAACCAAAGCTTTCCATTTATTGAAAGTATCAAATACATTAGATTTATTATTAATACAATAAATCCAATTTTTTCTAGTTGCATCATCAATAAAAGTAACATAATAATGAAAGCCATTGAGAGATGATACCTGAGCAAGTCCCCATACATCTGTATGCACAAGCTCTAATTTTTTGCTCTTCTTTTCTTTCCCAACTCTGAGAAATCTAACTCTCTTCTGTTTCCATAAATACAATTCTCACAAAAGTCCAAATCAACATTCTTCAAACCCAACAACAAATTCCTTGAGTGAAAAATCTTCATCCCCTTTTCACTCATGTGTCCAAGGCTATGATGCCATAATGCTACATCTGCTCCTTTGGAAGTTAAAGCATTAACAGAGTTAGAAATACCATTGCATAAATAAAATGTACTAATATTTTTGCCTTTTGCTATTAGTAGGGCTCCTTTGGTGACCTTCCAAGCTTTATCTGTGAAAATTGTCACACAACCTTCACTGCCTAACTGCCCTGCTGAAATCAAATTTTTCTTTAGATCTAGGACATTCCTTACCTCCTTTAGTAGCCATTCCATTCTGTTGTTTTACAAGAACCTTACCCATTCCAACAATTTTACAGGGTTTATCATCACCCAAACGAACTTGTCCAAAATCTCCTTGAACATAGTCATGAAAGTTTTTCTTATCAGGTGTGACATGGAATGAGGCCCCTAAATCTACCACCTAGGAATCAGTAATACTTTCAAAAGAAAGAATCAAAGCATATTGTAACACATCACCTATCACATTTGCTTCATGATTTTTTTCTTGTTGTGCATCTCCTTCTTTTCCGTTCCGAGATCTATAGTCTTTCTTTAGGTGTCCTTTCTTTCCACATTTTCAGCACACTATCCCTGATTTGGACTTGGATCTGCCTTTCCTTGATTTACTGCGATATCCTGAGCTCTTTCCTCTTTCCATTTTTCTTCCCCTAGACTTTGCACTCAAACCATTACCCGATGTCTCACCGGAGCTTTTCCGTCGCGTTTCCTCGCTAAGGATAGCACCGACAACATCATCAAACTTTAAAGTACTAGATCCAGACACAGAGTTACTAATGGCCATTACTAAACCATTCCAACTTTCTGGTAATGAGCACAAGAACAACAGATCTCTAACTTCATCATCAAAGTTTACCCCTATAGAACATAACTAAATTGTAACAGTATTAAAATCATTTAAATAGTCTGCAACAGATCCACCTTTTGACATCTTCATATTAAATAACCATTTCATGAAAATAACTTGTTTGAGGCTGAGGATTTTTCATATAGTTTCTCCAATGCCTTAATCAAACCCTCTGTCGTTGTTTCCTTTGAAACGTTGAAGGCAACTGATTCCGCGAGGCACAAAAGTATTGTTCCTAGTGCCTTTCTATCGAGAAAGTTCCATTCTTCATCTATCATACCTATCAACATCTTTGTTTTTCTACCCAATGGTAGGTACAGATATTTCTGATACAGATAATCTTCCATCTATGTCTTCCACAGTGAGAAGTTTTGGCCGTTAAATTTCTCAACCCTAAACTTACCATCTTCCGCCATTGCTCCCAATCGAACGACGAACCCTTCTTTCCTACGAGTTTATCAGCCAAATAGACCTTTGGCTCATACCGGTTGTTAGAAAATTATATATTACGGAGCAATCGAACACATAAAATATTGCAGAAATATAAACACAGAAAACGCATAAAACAAGACAGACACAGATATACATGGTTCACACAGATTGGGCTACGTCCACCCCAAATAGTCAGTCCTTCCTTTCTATTATCTAGCAAAATGAAGAGACACAACCTACAACAAATCCGCTATAATATCCTTTGTTTTCTATCACAGTCTCACCTCTTAGTTTCTTACTCAGAGAATACACATCTATATGACAGCCTCAAATACAATGCTCCCATACAAAAAGAGGGGTTGCCTTCTAGGGCAGAAAAACCTAAACTAAACATAAGTTCTACTGTCAGATCATCTACCTAATGAACGGCCCAGATTGACTCTAAATTACTATAATTTTACAAGGCAATTTTACATCTATTTTTGGCTTCAGGGGCACTTCCCCTAAACCCCCACTGAGGGGCCGCTAGCCCCCGGACCCCCCAGCCGGCGGGGATCGCCACCCCCCACACCCCCCTGCATGGAGGGGTGTAAAAACTTCCTGGAGTATAGATCCGGCTGAAACAAAGACCTCTAAACAATCATGCTCCACACACAACAGATGGCTTTCTAGTTGTTTGACATATATCGTAGGCCTTATAGTGCGCTTTCGAATCCTGGGGTAGGTTTGGCCATCATAACCCTACGTGAAGAATCTTTTGTTCAGTCACGCATCTTGCATAATGTCCTCCTGTAGTACCCCCATGTGCTTTCGTGAGGATCTGGCTTAATTTGAATTCAGGTATGTATGTTCGCAATATCTCATCATTTCACATTTTGTATAGGTGCCCCACAATGACAAAGAAATCCACTGCGCGCACCACCAATTCCTTCTTCTATTGGATGAGGCATTCCTTCGATGTAGTCCTTGTTGTTAGAAAGAGAATTATATCTTTGAAATGCCCATCTGTGACATGCACCACAAGGCGTTGTGCATTAGGTAGTCCCTCCTCTAAATTAGTGGGTTTATCGCCCATCTCAATTCATGACAAGTGATCCAGTCCTATGTTCAGGTGTTTGATCTTGACTATTTCCTCAAAATCATATTCCTGGAACAATAATAGCCACCTGCATATGTGCCCCCCCATCATAGGCTTATTGACCAGGTATTTTAGCGCGGAATCATCGGCATACATCTTAAAATATCCTCCGAGTAAATAGTGTCGATATTTTCAATGAACGTACACCATTGCTAACCCCTCATGCTCGATGGTGGAATAGTTATTCTCTACTTTAGACAACCTATGGCTTGCAAATGCAATAGGGTGATCCAAGCCATCCCCGCCCTCCTGTGTGAGCACTGCTCCCAGTGTGATACATGACGCATCAACATGGACATGAAACTGCACATCCCATTTTGGGAAGACCAGGATTGGAGTGGATGCCAATTTCCCCTTTAGGACATCCAAACCTTTCATACAATCGTCATTTCAGCAAAATGTAACATCCTTTTTCAATAACTTTCCATCGACGCAGTGATTTTGGCATAGCTTTTGACAAACTTTCTGTAGTATCCGGTGTGTCCCAAGGTAGTGTCCAGTCATTTAGCACATCACAGTGCTTCCAAATTTAGAATAATGGCAATATTTGAAGAGTCCACCATTAGTCCTTGTTTTCAAACCGAATGTCCCAACATGCTTCCAAAGGGAATGAGGAATGTGCACTTCTTAAGGTTCAGCGCAATCTAGTGTTGGTGGGAAGTATCCTGCATCAAGCATAAGCTTTCTACATGGTGTTTAACTAATCCAAAGACAGTCCAATCATCCAGATAGACCTCCAAGAACTTGTGGGAATATTCTTTGAATGTACCAACAGTGATGCGCTAAAAGATAGCTAGTGTGTTTTTTAATCCAAATGGCATAACAGTGTATTCAAAGAAGCCCCACTCCATTGTGAAGGTCATTTTGCTCCTGTCTTCTGGCATGATCTTGATCTGATGGTACCCTGAGAAACCATCCATGAATGAGCATGCTTCCTGGCCACCAACATTTTCTGATACTTCATCTATGAGTGGTGTCAGGAATGGATAGTGTGCACAAGCATTGTTCAGCTTCCTGAGGTCCACGCATCTTCTTATTTCGCCCTTCTACTTTTTCTCCTGCACCACCATAGGACTCACCCAGTCGGATCCTTCCACTGGATAAATAATTTTGGTTGCGAGCATTTTGTCTAATTCTTCGCGGACCTTTTCTTTATATTTTGAATTCAAGCAGTAAGGCCGCTGCTTAACTAGCTTTGCATCAGGTTTCAGGGTGATCTTCATCATCCCTATGTTGCTGATGAGCAGTTTTAAGTTTGTAATTTTGGTCAGGAACAAGTCTTGGTATTCGCGGAGTAACTCAGCAACCTTATCTACCATGGTATAATCCTAGTAGTCTCTAAGCATTGCGTACTTTGGCTCTGCCTCCGATCCAATGTTTACTTGCTTTTTTTTCAATGGCACGATGATGTCGAGATCCTCAATCGATGGTCCTCTAACCTCGCGAAAACCTTCCATTTTTGAAATGTTAATATTTCGTGGGTCCTCATCCTCCTCCTCAACATTTACATTGTAACACTCTAGTGCAGCTCAGCTATGTCACCCATTGTGGTTGAAGTACTTCCATTGGCTCTTGGGGTATTTTGAAGATAGTTTCTTTTACTGCCTGTAACACATCGTCAACAGTATCCCACCAGCGATCTTCAAACATGAAGGTTAATAGAAATCCCTCATGTAAGATATCCCATTCGCTCGTACCATGGTAGAGCTCCGTTTCAGTATACCAATAAATGGGTATGACATCTAGGTTATGATAGAACAAATGTACCCATTCAAGCTGTGGCTCTTCCCCATAGACCTTGGTCCATTTCACCAAGTGTGTACATGGATCATCCCATCCGTCATACTTGCCTGCTAGCCACATCTACAGTTTTCCGAATCATAGGTGTGTCATCCTTCTACACCCATGCTAGTCCTCAAAGCTTCTCTGATGCGTTCCCCACCACCTTGCAGGCATCGCGCGCAGTGCCCATTTCAAAGCATCAAACCACTGCTATTCTAGCACTACACTTTCAAACTCATTTAGGAATTCATCCACTGCTGTTAACTAGCCATACATAAGCAAATTTCTTACCTCGATTGTCATGCATGCAATGATATTAACATCATGTTGCAATTGAGTGTGGTTACCTCGTGTAACCAGTTCTGCGATCATTCTGTTTCCTCATATGAATTTGATGTGTAGGAGCTTTCGAGCTCCCATGAAATTCTACCATCTGCTATTGGATTTACCCAATCTTGTTCCCAAGTGGTTATATCTGCAACCTAGATATCTGCAATCTCCACGTTTTGGTGGTCATTAGAATGCTTAGTGTATCACGTTAGTGCATGATCTTTCAACACTCTTACCAACATTTCCTTATTTATATTATCATCCACAACTCTTTTTTCTTCCCATACAGCCTTTACCACGAACGAAAATTGGTCTAGATCTTCATTCCCTACACCTCTGAATACCAAAAAATTTATCGCGCTTGCCGTATTGAACTTTGGTTGTGGCAGAGTTGGTGTGGGTGGAGATGGTGATGACAATGGTGAGACTGGTTGTGGTGTGGTTGGGGCTAGCATGCACGGAATTTTTTGCCTTATCAGACTGATTGTGCTTCTCGGAGAAGCTTTCTCTAGCTCTTCTTCACTTTCCCACCATGGCGAAATCAAGGGACTTTTTTCTATCTCTGCACTACCTTTGTTTCTATAGATCCTCCCAGTTCACGTAGTCCCAAACATTAATTTATTCACATAACCCGATTTTCACATAACAACATATTAATCCAAGTGTTCAATGATTTAATGTACTTACCTCGTAGTCCCTTGAGGAAGTGTTGTTCCGCCTCATTGTAGTTGATGGTCATATCTACCACAAACTCAGTGATAAACCCCCGTATGATTTAAAAAGCCAATGGTCCACAATGTGAGTAATCTTATATTCTGATGCTTCTAGTCTATGCACTAATTCTAGAGTCCACACAATCAATTTATTGAGCCTACGCCTTCCCTAAATATTTGCTACTTTTGTGATCCACTCGTACAATTTAGAGGGAAAGGATGCAAAGAAAATTTCATGGATTTCCATATATAAGTAGCGCTCTAACCACTATTCCTTTGATACACTTGGATTCTTGTTTTCTTGTGTTGCGAACTCATGAATCTTTCTGTCCAACCACCCTTCAATTTCTTTCTTCATTAGATTCCAACGAAACGACATCAGACATCCCTCATGCAGATCCCAGTCTTGGCAACAGAACCATTTGTTGTCTTGTTGGGGCCTAACCCAGGTTCAGAGGTGATTTAGCCAAACAAATCTTGGTACTACTAGCCCTTTCAGCAACAGTCCGTGGAGTGCGGACTGATGTGTCACTCGAAGTAGTATGGGAGGGTGCTAGAACCAGGTTTTGCACCCTGGGGATGTCTGATGGGTTCCAAGTGGTCCGCGGTTTGACCCTGCATGCACGTCGCTACACGCACTTATCAGTACTTTGCAACCAGAGATGCTACCTTCATGCAACCCTGCTTGGGGGCCGAATAGTGTTATTACCCAAACCCTTACTAGTAACCCAATATTAGTTGATTGATTTAGCTTACCTGTATGCTTTCATTTATACTTAACAATATTCACAATTCATACAAGTGTGCGTAGTAAATAAATTGTATAATTTCAATTCATATCCAACAGATAATAACCTAGGACAGATACACGTAATTCAGATAAAACTTCTCTTTATTAATCTTCTTCCTTGGTTACAGACTCAACTCCACCCTGCGCACTCAACTGCAGGGATCCGCACACTCAGCTACAGACTCTACTAGGCCTCTGTGCAGTTAGATGTGGACTCTACTAGGCCTCTACACACTTAGCTACAGAGCCTCTTCCTACTACTACGAGCCAAGATACTAGACTCTTTCTCTATGCTCACTATCCTTTTTACTCCATCCGTTGGTTTTCTTACTTACTTTACAACTTAGAACCTTCCTCTATTTATACAATCCCATGGTCCGCGGACCTTGGGTAGGCTGACACTACATTCAAAACTTAGGGTGCACAACCCTATGACTCTAACATACAATTCGTTCTTTGAGCCTCAATTTGCGGAGCTTTTATAATAATATTACTCAAAACTTGGGCTTTGAGCCCCAAACCATGTTGTGGGGGGATTCCATGCCGAACATAGGCCATCCTCCTTTTCTCTCATTTCGATGGTAATTTAGGAAAGTGTCTTGTAGATTGTCATGTAGGTTGGTAGTCGCAGTCATTAGGCTAGAGGGATCGTCTTTGTCTCTAGAGAGGATTTACCTAGACAAAAAAATGGTGACTCCACTAGGGAGGATATAAACCTTTCCATCTAGTCCTTCGATCAGATTCTCTGATGAGTTTGACCAATCATCGATTTCTTGGCTGGTGTGCATCACTATAGATATTTGTAGTCATTGGTTTTTACTTGAGAGTGTTAAGCTTGCTTTGATCTTGAAGATTTTTTATTTTTTATTTATTTTTTTGGTCCAATTTGTTTTCTTCTCTAATTGAAGCGATGACAATGCTGATTTGCAAATTAAAATCACATTGCTCTGCCTTTCATCGCCCTTTTTCCTTTAGTATGTGCACTAATCCTAGAGGCTAAAAGAAAAATTAGGGTTTCTTCTTGTTTCAGTGGTTTTCAACCACTGTCAGTGGTTTTCCAGTGTAACTACAGTGTGTTTGTCTTGATTTTTATCCTTGTGTGATTGCAATTGTCTCTTGGCTCTGTTAGTGCGTGTTTGAAGCTTGTTTTCCTTTTAGGGTTTGTAGGGTTTCTAGGTAACCCTTTGCTTAGTGCTTGTTCTATCTCTTTGATAGTGATTGTTTCTATTTATGAGTCTTTCTCCAACCAAGACAACATTTTCAAGTTTCTTTCAATTCATGATTGTGAAATTTTTTTGATTAGTATTAAGTTATGTTGGTTCTTTGAAAATTGCTTTTACTCCATTTTTAAACATAGATTACAGTTTTTTTCTTTGGTGGGACTAAAAGTGGATGCTTGCTTTGATTTCTTGGTTTTGAAAAGGAAAGTGAAATATTTCTTCATTTAAGTATTTTTGAAATGATTTGCATTCAGAACCACAAGTAAATGAAAATTTCATTTTAGTTATTTGAGATTGTATTTTTCCTTTGCTCATTACATTAGTTTTCATTGTTGGATCAAAGTGAAAGGAAAAGAATAAAAGATTAGTGCATCTTACTAAAAGGAAAGTGATCTTAATTTCTCATAGGATTGCATTTTGGCATTGTATCTATCAGTGAAAATGAAAGATTAGATTTCATTTACATTTTTCATTGGAAAGATAAAGACTTGTGTTTTGAAGCATTTTTCTTGATTGATGCATTATTTGGTTGTCTCTCTTCCTTCATTAGTTTAGTCTTCATCGAATGAAAACATTCCATTTCTATCATTTAGTTGTATCATAGGAATTCAGGTGACATCATTGAGCCATCAAACTGAAACTTAATTGAAGATAAACTTCAAATTTATGTCAATCAATATAAGGAGCATTTGTAACCTAACACAAATATCTAGTTCTCTAGGCTAGAGACATGTTTCGACATCTTTAAACATAGCAGCTACAATTAACTGCATGTATTGTATGCTAGGGGTGAAATCACATGCTAGTACGGGAGTATATCAAAGGTTCTCTAGTACTTTCAGGTATGTAGGAGGCAGTTCAATATGGAAAGTATATAGGGACACTCTTATCGAATGGTTATGCAATAGACTATGCTAACATGGGCATGTACTCCCCGTATGGTTGACTATATATTGGGAGACCCCATTAGGTTGCTATCTTTTAGCCACATGTAATTGTGTTAGCCGCCTTGTAAATGTGATACACTGAACACAACATTCGGGGAGATCGGTCATCGTATGTCATGTCCTTGATTTTGGCTAAGGTGTATATAATGGCTCATGGTTACTTGGTAAACCATCTTGCATAACATTACCCATTTTTATTTATTTGTTGTTTCGTGTCATAACATTAACTACCAATGATAACATGTTAAAACCATGTAGTTGCTTATTGGCCCCACATTGAGTAAATCCTTGAAAATTTTAATTTTAATCATCCCTCAAGGAATTATCTCTTCTCCTTATGCTCTTGACAGAAAGTCATTGTGGCTGAACCATTGCGTTCACCTCATAGTTCCCTTTCGTTGTCTGATACTGAAGGGTCTTCACAAGGAGTTCATCCTGAACTTTCCCAATCACTTGAAGCTCAAGGATTTGAACTGGAATTGTCCTAAGAATCCAACCCCTTTCTTCTCTTCCTCCACCTCAAGACTCATCATCATCTTAGGAGTCTGATCCAAAAACCCCTGGGAGTCCACAAAAGTTTGTTTTATATCCCTGAATTTGTTATTTGATCCATTTGTGATATCTAATAAACATCCTTATAGTCCATACGATCAACCTGGTGTTTCCACCTATGGCTACAAAAGGTGAGATTCCAGCCTCTCCTCGAGGTCCTCTAGAAATCTCTACTACTCGTACTCCTAATGTTGATAATGAATCCAAATATGACTTTCCTCTAAAAGGTTATCCTTATATAGGAGGAGTTCCATCACAACTTCCTCCCGAAAATAGTGGGCCTATGCTTCCACATGGTTATACCACTTTGGCTAAATTAGTTTCAGGAACTCTCAATGCTTCTTCTTTATACCAAAATCCAATTTGGTCATCAAATTCTATGCCTACTTCTAGTCTGTTTATTTCTAATGTAACCTTCTAGATCCTTATGGAAAATGTCATTACTTCAGTTCATATTCAACTGAAATTTCCATCACATCCATTACCATCATTTCAACCTTCCATTCTAGTGTAACTGACATTTTTGGTTTATATGTCTATAAGTTCCTTAGTCTGCCCATCAAGTGGACAAAACGTAATACTGCCTCATTCTCAGCCTAGGAGGGGGGATAGTCCAAACGTCCCTCTTGTTTCAGGTGGAACCCATGTGAGTGGATCACAACCTTACATGGTTGGAGTGAATCAACCCAATCCTAGTGGTATTCCTAATCCCATTGATCCATCCGGGGTAGGTAATATATAGTGTCAACAACGTTACATGGCCTAGATACCTCTCCAACTATCGTATGTTCCATATGGTTCACAAGCACTTGAAACTCCACCTTATATTCCATAAGCAGGTCCTGATGTGCAACTTGGTCCAAATCGTATTCCTGGTGCATATGGTAAAATCCCAATTGGAACTTATGAGTACTAGTAGGGAATCCCTTAAGGAGTTGTTCAACAACCTTTACTGTAATAAGGGAAACCTTTACAGCAACAAGTGAAACCTTTTCAGTAGCAGGGGAAACCTTTGCAACAATTTCAACAACCTTTACTATAATAAGGGAAACCTTTACAGCAACAAGTGAAACCTTTTCAGTAGCAAGGGAAACCTTTGCAACAACAAATGCAGTTTGTCCAACAACCCAACCAACCCTTGTATCCATAAGGTCAAAAATTGAAGCAACAAGGTTAGCCCTTGTAGTAGTAAGCTCAACTTGTATATCAATAAGGTCAAACATTGCAAACACAAGACCAACCCCTGCAGCAACATGGTTGACATCTTTATTAGCAGGGTCAGTAGGTGCAACAATCTTACAATCCATATGTCACACATGATTTTTATCCTCCTTATGGTTATCAATGGCCTATGGTAGGTCAATATCAACCCTACCTTGGAAAAAGACAACCTTATGGTCAAGGTGTCCCTCAGTGGAGGAGAAATAAAGCCCCTTATGGTCAAAATCCTCCACTTTGGGGGCAGAATCCTTACCAACAAGGATAGAAACTGTAGACTTGGCCTTATCAAAGGCCTTATATGCCTTTAAACCTAAAATTTCCATTCTTAATGACGTTGGAACTCCCTGATGTCTCAAGGATTACTAATAATCTAATTATCCATTTTCCTTCTTAGCCTCTAGTTCCCATTAAAATTCTAAGTGATTGGCCCAAGTTTGAAGGAAAAGATAAAGAGGACCCTCAGGTCCATGTGATGACATATAACTTATGGTGTTCTTCCACTTCCTATGTTGACGATTTTGTTCATCTCCACCTCTTTCAGTGAACCTTGAAATGTACTTTTGCAAAGTGGTACATTGAGTTTCCTCGACATACCTATGCATACTTCACCTCTTTGGCCATGGATTTCCTCACCCACTTCCAATTACTGGTTCATTATGAAATTGGTACCCACTTTCTCACATCTCTGAAATAGGATACTGTGACCCATATCTATGATCACATCCATGAATGGAGATGTCGGCATCACCTCATCAAGTTTGAAATACCTAATTATTTGTTGACCAAATGGTTCACCAAGTCATTCATAAACAAAATTGCTGCAGATATAGAAATGGGAAGTTGTGTCACTTAAGATCAGGCTATTCCCTGTGCCCAGTATTTAGATTTGTTTTATTCTCAATCTAGAACACTGTATGAAATGTTGCCTGATGCTCCAAGGCCATCTTCAAATCTAGCATTTTCTAAGTTTCCAGACATGCCGCATGTTGATGGTATAATTGGATCAGTATCTAAAACTTCCACTAAAGCTTCTTCGAAGCAAAAATCATTTTCAAATATTGCTTCTAATCATCCTGTGAAAAATCCATCGAGTCCTAGTAAAACTATTGACTTGACGTGGCTTGACCGAGGTTCAAAGTTAATTAGCCAAACAGATCCCTGTACTACTGACATTTTTGGCAATAGCCCATGGAGCGCGGACTAAGCTCTCACGTGAAGTAGTATGGGGGGATGGTGGAACCAAGTTTTGGCACCCTTGAGATGTCTGAGGGGTCGGTTTAGTCCAACTGTGAATACCTTCGCACAGGTCACTTCACACACTTTATTGACCTATGAGGCCTTTGCACTCTATTATACTTTCCTTCACGCAACCCTAGTCAGGGGCTCAAGTGATTTCGCGCTGCTAAGGCAACAATCTGCTCTCTTTCCCTAACTTACACTGGATCTTACTTATCTTCTTATAATTGTTAATTAACTTTGTGTAAACAGATACTTATCCGATATTCACTTATTCAACATATTCATATAAGTTGGTGCAAAAAATAAACAGTAAACTTGCAATTCATACCCAGTATACTTCAATGTATAAAATAGGAAAAAGGCACATAAAATGATAAGAAACTTCTCTTTATTAATTTCTCCCATAGTTACAGACTCAACTGACCCTGACGCTCAGATGCGGTGGTCCACGCACTCATTTGCAGAGCCTTCTCCTACTCTATGACCCAAAACATGACCTTTCACTTCCACTAAGACTTAATGCTTCATCTTCTCTTAGATTATTCGATCTACTTAGATCCCTCTACAACTTAGAGCCTTGCTCTATTTATACAATCCTACGGTCTGTGGATCATGGGTAGAACTCTCAAGTTCACATTACATTAAAAAAGTAAGGGTGGACAACCTTGTGATTCAATTACCACATCGTGCTCCATGCCCACACTTCATGGAGTCCTTATATCAGTTGTAGTCAAAACATGGGCTTTAAGACCCAAAACTTGCCTTGCAGGATCCTGTGCCCAACAAGCCCCCAACATAAACATCATGACTTGCCCTTGAGTCACTCTGTCAGTGCGGAGATCTTCGCGTGGAGACCTCCCAACTCTGCTCTGACCACTGCAAGGTCGACAACGCAATGAGCGACTATCTGTTTTATCTCCTGGATGCATTGTTCAAAGACCAGGGTATCTAAATTGATTCCCTATATCTGCTCTTGTGTCCCCCACATCTACATGTGATTGCCTTTAATTGATGTTGTGATAATGAAGGCTTCATCAATCCATGGTTGAACACACGCCTTCAACATCGCTTCTTTGTGCCACACCACATCTACCTACTCCTTAAGTGCCTTGGCCTATTGCATCTATGTGAACCTCTGTGTAAGGGCCATTGTTTGTATGGTCCCTTTTATGTCATCATATTGTTGTTGCAGCTCACACACTTCTCTCTCCAAGAGTTGTATGTCCGGGTCCTCCTACAAAGCAGTGAGAACCTCAAACGATTCCTCCAACATTTTGGTGCAATCCCTCACTACACTGTTGATCTCTTCTATGCCCATGGTGATGGCGCTAGTGCATTGTTCCCTTAATCCTGGAGGAGTTGAAAGTTGCACCTTCAACTATAGCTCTACTATCTGAAGGTTCAACTTCAATTGAACCTTGGCCATATCTTCTTGCGCCTCACGCACTGCTACTACTAACCTCTCGATGCACACCTCTGCTGGTGCCTCTACTGGGATGGCCACCTCAGGGACCATCTGGTAGCCTTCTTCAAGTACCTGCACTATTTTCCTGTTCTAGGACATGACCTCATCGCGTTGCAAGCTCAACTACTCCATGTTGATTCTTTTTACACTCAATACCTATAGCGCGTGGCCCTCCCTAGCCCGTAGTTTTGTAGTCACTATGTCCTTCGGGACATAGAGTGTCTCCTGAGGGAGCGCAACCATGTTGATCCATACTCCCTTCAACGCATTGACCGTAGGCATGTCAGCCTCATTTTCTGTAACTAGTGCCTCCTCTAGTAGCACTATTGTGTTGGTCATGCGGGTGCGGAACATTTCTTCAGTCGCAGATGTTCCTGCTGCGAGGCTGGTGGAAAGAGTACTAGCCTGAGGAGTGCACACCTGCAACTCATGAATCTATGCTTGGAGGGTCCCCAACACAATATAATTCTCCTCTACTAATTTTTGGAGGGCCTCCACGTGATTCGCACACCATCTCCCCTATATCATGCAGATCTCCCTTAGTGAGGGTGATCGGGTTAAAAGAAGTCTTAGACACTTTCGACTCCTTTCGTGGCCCCATGTGCTCTCCTATGCACTGGCACTTTAACTATGTTGAAGTTATTTCTAGGTCTATGCCACACTCCTCTGTCTCTATCTCCATTTCTCATTCCTACTCAGGTGAAGACGACTTCCAACTCTCACACTCCTTCTCTGCTACCTTCTGCGCTTCTTTTGTGTCTTTTGTAGTGTCCCACACCTCTTGCATTTGTGTTTCTACTGCTTGTTTTCTTCTCTTCTCTCCCAACTATGCTACCCATAGTTTTGGCTCCTTTTTCTTTCTCTGTGTAGCATACTTTCCTGCTTCCACTGTAGAGATGGCTGGAGCATGCCACTTTGACAGCCACACCTCAAGTACGTCGAAGATAACATCATCTATGGCCACGTATGGTAGTGCATTCCACTTCCTTTTGGGGTCCTTGTGTTCCCTAATGTAGACGTGATGGAAGTCTGACTTAAACTCCACGAAGCTTTCTAAGCTGTTATAGACAATGGGTGATAACCACGGCTTGCAGTTAAACCCCATTTTGATGTTCATCTCCATGAAAACCCAGAATATTTTACTATCTCAGATCCTGTGCATGTCTTTAATGGCCCACATTGAAGCATACTTCGAGGCCTCTAGGAGATCCCTCACAATTGTGGGGAACTCAGTGTCCTCATGAAATTCCCCAGCCACCATCACTATGGACAGTAGAAGCCATGCATAGTGGAAGGTTTTCCCCTATTCCTGTGCCTCGTGACAATTCTCCAAGAACTCTTGGCATAGGTATTTGGACCAATTAAACTAGATCCCCTCTGTGCATTGCTCGACAAATGCAACCACTGGCGCAGGCACCTCATCCGTGTGACACATCTGCATGACCTTACTCGCTAGTATCTGGGTCATGACTTTGACTACCTTTTCATTGATACTGGAGATCACATAGCCCCTATTTTTCTTCTCCAGCTTATATTTATTTTTCATGGCCTTTGCGGTAGCCAAATCACTACTTTTAACCTTCGAAATGTCTACTAGGTCTTCCCCTTTACAAGGGAGTCATGTAATTCTATGGATGAGGTGGTCCATGATGGGCACGAGCTCCTACAAACATAAACACCCATCATGCACTAAGAAAAGTAGCTGCCTGATGATGAAGATATTCAATGGGGTGCGATGATAATGCGACACCCAGAGCAGGTTCAACAACACTGCCTTTTCGATCCCGTGCAACCACTTGTGCAACTCCAACTCTACGACTCCCATTGTAGTGTTTTTCTTTAGTTTCATGAGCTACGTAGTCACCAAGTGAGGGAATTCCTCATGGTCAGCAAGATCCCAATATTTCAACTTCAAACTCAGCACCTGTCCTAGGTGCACTCCTTCAAAAATGATATCATTGGGTAGTAGCAGAGTCTGTAGAGAGCTTCTACTCTCATTGAGACCCTTGAGCACCTTCGCCTTCCCCTTACATGGAGGAACATACAAAGGAAGCCTGGTTAAAGGGTTTGCATGCTCAGTTTCCTTCTCCATATCTTTGTCCTCATCTTCTTCTATCAAGATGTTCTCAAGGTCTTCCTCCTCCTCATCAGTTTCCAAATTAGCCACTTTCCCCTTTTATTCCATTGTTAACTTAGTTCATAATAGGTTTCAAGGGGACACATGCATCGGAATCATGGGTAGTTTATCATTCTTGGTTCTCGGCATGCATGGTGATTTGGGGATTTCCGCAACTATCTTGGCACTCTCAGTGGCATCTTCTACTGTCATGGCTTGTGTGACCTCTTCGACGGTCATTTCCCCAATTTACCTATCTTCTTTAGATGCTGCCATTTTGTTTGTCTAGAAATCTCTCAACTGCTCAATCGGGTGCTCAAACAATGGTCTCAATAGGTTAAACATGTCTTGGTTTAGAATACTCTAGGTGCACAACAACTCAATTCTCAAATGACCAAGTGTTGTTTGCTGAGATCCCTTTGTAATTTATAGTGCCTTTTGAATTCAAATTTGATCGTCCCCCCCAAATCTCATTCATTAATGCTCCCTTGGTGGAATATTTTCCCAAATCTTGCCCATAAAGCTTGCCTTAAATTTGTACGGCCCACTCCATTTGGTCTCAAATCAAGCATCACATCATGAATAGTGACTATAACGGTCACTTTTCAGCCAACCCACGCAGCAATGAAGCTATCCTTCTGTTGTCGCGGATCCTATGATGCTTCGCTTCTACATGTAGTCCTAACATTATGCAGCTCTTGCACAGAGTATTTTATAGTCCCATGCCCCCTTTCAACTACCTAGAGCACTAAGACTGTGCTTCCCATGACTAGTCAGGTAGTCGCGCCACCTGTATACGACTTTGCCCAATCATCATTTACTTCTTCTTAGAAAAGTTCACCTTTTAACCTTACTACTTGCGTCATGCATTTTACCATTTTCATCACGTTGCCATCTGTGATCCTTTTAGTAATATGCAATCTAATCCAAGGCATCAAAATGATCAACTCTCAGTGGTAGTCTTCAAATTTATCAATGCAATCGTCCACATCCTATTTTATCACGATAGTCCTTTTATCAAGAAAATCCCTTTTCATTCCTCCATCTAGCTTCTTGAATTCTTCTTTCGCCATGGCGCTTTTCTCCCTTAATTTTTTTTTTTCTTTCAAGAGTTCTTGGAGCATAAGATTACCCCGCTGGATCTCTTCATCAGGTTTTAAGTGTTCTTCTTCTTCCAGTTGTGCAATCCCTTCTTGCAAGGCTTGGCAATCTGTCGTATCCACAGGTGTTGATATGCGTGGACTAGGTATAATATACTTCATCGGTATTTTAGTGCTTGCTTCATAAACCAGCCTAGAAGGCATCTGTCCCATCAGTTTCTTGCACGTCGCCTTATAATCCCATAGGACTGTTGGTACATGCAGGTCCCAATCACTTTTCTACGCATTACATACATTGTTTAGTGCTTCGCATACTTTATTAAAGGCTTCCATGTCGATAACCTTCTGCCCACTCATTCTTTCCACATTCTGTCATTCCAATTTGTGGAGCTAGTCATGCATTTTCCTGCCCAACACATGCTTATTGATCATACTTCCCATCGCGAATTTCATGTGCATCTACATACATTGTTTATCATTTGACTATACCCACCTGGACAGATGTGTGCACGAACTATCCCAACCATTTTATCTACCCGCCGACCACCCTACAGTTTTCCCAAACTGTGTGCACATCATTCTCCTACAGTCGCGCCAGTCATCAAAGTTTCCTTTGTGCGTACCCTGAGGAGTACCCAATTCAGAGCTTTAAAATGTTTTTTTTCTAGCACCTCCCTCTCAAATTGGTCTAGGAAAGCATCTACCTCACCTAATCCATCATAATTAGGTAAATCTCTCATTTCTATTGATATATAGTGCATCCATATTCTCATCATATTATAGCTTAACGTGCTTACCTCATGTAACCAGTTCTGCCATCGCTCTATCACCTCATCTAAATCTGAAGTACACAAGCTTTCGCGCTCCCATGAAATTTGTCCATCTGTAGTGGGATTTACCTAGTATTACTCTCATGCGGTTATCTTGTAGATGCAGTCCAAACCGTCATCACTTTCATAGTCACACACTAGCTCAATGTAGCACGATCCCTCAGCAGAGTCCAACGATATTACTGTGCACATAGACTTCTTTTCGAAAATAATATTGTGCTTTTTTTTATATTAATCACCCCATTCATGTTAGTGGCCTAGTCAATTCCTAAGAGCGCAGGGTAGATATTTTTGTCATCAACAATCTCCATCACTTCAAAGTCTGCTAGTATGCTCACTCCCTCAATATCCACAGTGACTCCCTGCAATCATCCTAGGGATATTATCTTCTATTGGTTCACCATGCGTAGCTGACTAGGAGACCACTACAGCGTAGGCCTCCCCCTGTGCTCCCATGTCTTCTTCAAAAGAAAGTTTGTGTCAGAACCTAAATCAAAAATTACTTGGTCCATCTCATATTGTTTAATCTGCGCAATTAACCTCATTTAACTTCTTGTTCTTTTCTTGTGTTTTCCAATCTTTCAGACTAAATGCAATTCTCCTTGCATGGTCCCCATGCATCTATTAATGAGTTCTTATAACCCCTTTATAGCCTTACTGTCGCATAGTAGCTTCATGCACATTTCCAAGAACATTGTGAGCATTGATGGGTCCATCTCTAGCTCTAATCTATCTTTGCTTCCTAAAGTGGATGCATCAATGAAGCTCTTCTTAGCTGCCATAAAGGTTTCTTGAGTGCGCTCCAAATCAAACTCCACTTCATTCGTCGAAGCTTTGCGAACCCAAGTACTTTCCTTGTGTTGTTTTCCGTTATCATCTCCCATCATAATTCCACTTCGGAGCATAATATTTACATTTGGATCATCCTCGCGTGGCTCAAACCTCATCATTTGCAGGTTCAGAGTCATGGGAGGTGGTAGCGCTCCCTTGTCATGTAGCCTAGCTATTCGCGTATGACAATCCTCCATCTGATGATCAAACAAGGTACAATACAAACATGATGGATGCGTCGGATTCATAAAATCATAGGCATAATGTTGTAGCCCTCTATAATCATAGCAGATCAGTTCTCCACGACATCTCCTAGGTCCTCCTCCACCTTGGGCTCGTCCACACCCCTGGAATCCAATTTGTGCCATCCTTGCTCCTTGGTCTAGCAACCGTGTTTTGGCCTGAACCTTGTAGGTGGGAGTTCTATCCATCATTAGCTCATAACTTCTACATGTGTGCTCATCATGTCCCACTGATCTACAGAAATTACTAAACAATTGTTGCAAGTTCCGTGTGTACTTTTGCAACAAATGGCAGTTGTATGTAGCATGCTTTCCTCCTATTTGACAAATCATGCACCATAGAGCAGGTACCATGCTTGGTCCTTCTTGCGCTTCCAGTCTTAACGACATCGATCCTCCTCCTATGAGGTAATTCACAAATACCAGGCAATGGTCTTTATCATGGCCTTGACCTTTGTATTTCACACACCATACCTCCTTGCATGCTTTTGGTCAGACTGTTCTGTCCTATTTTAGACTCTGCATCTCGAGGCATAAGTTTTTCAACTACGCATGGATTTGCTGAACTCCCAAGTTAGGATCCTTTATTGGGGTCTAATGCAGCCTCATCACAATCTCTAAATCCTCTACCTAAGTTGTTAACCTTTGTTGCGACAACGCATTCCTCAAATGCGGTGATAGTGATGGTACAAACCATTCGCGATGTCATCCATCCATCAAAGTCATGTTAGCTTTGCAAATCATGTACTTTAGCCTCTGATCCAACTCCCAATGGGTCTCGCCTGGTAGCATCATGATCTCTTTGAACCTAATGAATGATTGCAATTCTGACTTTGGCCTACTAAATTCCCTAGTTAGTGTAGCTTGGATAACCATGATTCTCGTATTCAAATTATCACTTGAGTGCTTGATGTACTAGGTCAGTGCGTGATCCTCTAGAGTTCTAACAAATGTCGCTTTCTTGATATTATCATCTATAACACCCTGCGCTACCCATACAACTTTTACAATGAACCAAAACTAGTCTCGATCTTCATTTCCTACTCTATTGAACCCATGCATCTTTATCGATCTTGCCATCTTAAAATGTGGTGGTGGTAGAGGTGGTACAGGCGAATATGGAGGTGATGTCAATGAAACTGGTAGTGGTGTGGGTGGAGGTGGTATGCACGGAATCCTCTGCCTTATCAAATGGATTGCACTTCGTGGAGATACCTTCGCCATCTCTTCCTCATCCCTTCGGAGAGGTGAAATCAAGGGGCTAGTCTCTAGTCCCACACTTCCTTCATTCATGTAAATTATCCCACTTCGTGTAGCCCCGAACATCAATGTAGCTATATAATCCGTTTTTTGCACAGTAGAATTTTAATCCAACTGTTCAAAGACTTTACATACTTACCTCATGCTCCCTTGAGAAGGTATCACTTTTCCTTGCTATAGCTGACCGAGGTATCTACCGTGAACTCAGTAATGAATCCTCCTATAACTAGATTGAGCCAGTGATCAACAACGCATGCAATCTTATCCTCCGATGCTTCTGTGCACCAACTTTGGGGTCCAAACAATAGGTCCATCAAGTTTCCACCTTCCTTGGCTATCTTCTCGTACAACTCAGTAGGAAAAGATGAGAAGATAATTTCATGGATCGCTATGTACAGGTAGCAGTCTAACCACTCTTCCTTTGATAGTTGCAAATTCCTATTCTCCTGCGCCACTTCGTGAATTTTCCTATCCAGCAACCCTTCAATCTCCTTCTTAGTTGGATTCCAACGATGCGACATCAGACATCTCTATGAAGATTCCAGTCTCGACAATGGAACCATTTGTTGGCTTGACGTGGCCAGAACTAGGTTTGGAGTTAATTAGCCAAACAAATCCCTATACTACTGACCCTTTTGACAATAGCCCATGGAGCACGAACTAAGGTCTCACCCGAAGCAGTATGGGGAGATGCTGGAACCAAGTTTATGCACCCTTGAGATGTCTGAGTGATTGGTTTAGTCTAACTGTGAATACCTTCACACAATTCACTTCACACACTTGCTTGACCTGCAAGGCCTTCACGCTCTTATACTTTCCTTCGTGCAACCCTAATTAGGGGATGAAGTGATTTTGCACTACTAAGGTAGCGATCTGCACTCTTTCCGTAAGTTACACTGCAAATCTTACATATCTTCTTATAATTGTTAGTTAACGTCACATAAATAGACACTTATCTTATATTCACTTATTCAACATATTCATATAAGTTTCGCGCAAAAAATAAACAGTAAACTTGCAATTCATACCCAATATACCTTAATGCATAAAATAGGAAAAAGACACATAGAATGATAAGAAACTTCTCTTTATTAATTTCTCCAATGGTTACAAACTTGAATCACGCTGCGCACTCAGCGATGGGGGTCAGTGCACTCAACTACAGACTACTAGGCCTCTGCACACTCAGCTGCAGAGCCTTCTCCTACTCTATGACCCAAAGCATGACTTTTCACTTCCACCAAGACTCAATGCTTCATCTTCTCTTAGATTCTTTGATCTACTTAGCTCCTTTTATAACTTAGAGCCTCGCTTTATTTATATGATCCCATTTTCCGCAAACCATGGGTAGAACTCTCCATGAAATATCAAGACAACATAACATTACAAAAGTAAGGGTGGAAAATGTTGTGATTCAAATACAACATTGCACTCATCACCCACACTTCACGAAGTCTTTACATCAGACGTAGTCAAAACATGGGCTTTAGCCCCCAAAAATTTCCTTGGGGGATCCCGCGCCCAACAAAAACCTTCAAGGTCAATGTCATCCAGTCTACCGTGACAAATAAAGCCTCGAAATGTTAGAATGAGGGTAAAGGTAAAATCAAATCCAATACCCCAAAACAATATCCTCCTAAGCCACATGTGGATGATGCCTATAAACGAAAGCCAAAATATCTTTGCCTCATTTGTGAGGCAGATAATTACACAAATGATTGTCCTTGACATGCATAAGTTAGTCGTTTATTGAAACAGACTCTGACTCTCTTAAAAGAGCCATTTCCATCTTTGTGGACTTCATTGATAGATCAAGCATAATCCTCTACCTCATCTGGTTCTCAAGATTACATGATGATGGGTTCATTACCTATATCTATAGCCACTCGATCAAAATATTATCAAACCCCTCAAAAATAGATAGTGGAAAAGGAAGCCACTGATATACCTTCTACTTCTGATCCATCCAGTTCTAGTTCTCTCCATATCAAGTGACCTAATAATGAATCTGTCATCCAACCGCCTCCCAAAAGTGTGCCATGGAATACATTCTATAATCTCAACACTATATCTGCTCAACATTACAGTATCATCAGAAATTTAGCTCAAGCACCTTTGGCAATGTCTGATTTGGAAGTTCTCCAAACTATCTAATGCAGTCGAAATCATTATTGTGTGCTATAGGAGGCATCGATCCTATTGAGTTGAACTTAATTACTTTCAATCTTGAAAACCATGTTCCTCATCTTCCTCATCAAAATTTCTTTTTTGATTTAAGTCATTATCAAAGGAAAGATGAACCATCAGACTGTCATTAATGAAGGTGCTTCCACTTGCATCATGTCTGTTTAATGTTGGAAATATATTGGCTCTCCATCTCTCAACGAGTCCCCGAACACCTTGGAGGCGTTTGATGGTAGAGGCTCCTATCCTTATGGTATTCTCACAAGTTTTCCCATCACTTTGGAAGGGAAGACTATTGAGTTAGAATTAGAAGTTGCAAATGTGAATCTGAATGACAACCTTCTACTTGCATGAAGTTGGACCCATGCCATGTTTTGTGTGGTTTCCTCTTTGTTCCGGGTGCTCTGTTTTCCTCATGGAGGAAAATTTTTCACCATCGATCAATTGTCATTTTTCTCTTTCAGTGCTTCAAATGGAAACATACCATATGTGGGAAATACCAATATTCCATATGAGAGTGTAGGGGTAGGTGTTTTAAAAGATTCGTCCTTAATGGGAACTTTTTCTCTCCCGCCTTCACATGTCACCTTGGTCAACATGATCTCTATCTCCACCAAACCATGGATCATTCCTTCTTTGGATCAGGTTGATTCATTTGGTGACACTATGCCCCTAAGTCCATTAGAACAATTTTATCATGAAATTGTGTCAACTTCAGTGACCAGTTCATAACGACATGTTTTTCTCAGTATGCACGTGGACACCTATTAACAATCTCCTTGGCTTGGTTCTTGGGATTCTCTGAATCCCTTGAATGAGATATTCCCTATCAACGAGAGTATTGTTGAGGTTATGCCCCTTAATGAAACTCCTTGGAATGATGCCCATCATCGTTCCTCATTTCTTCCAAGTCCAAATGAGATTCTTTCATGTCTCGAAGCTTTTGTTTCTCATAACTCGATGCATCCACTTCAAACAATTGTTTTTGTGCACGAAGTTTTATCTGAAGGTAATATGGGAAATATTACTGCCACCATGACAATTGAAATTTCCATTAAACCAAGAATTGTTGAGAACATTCACATTGGGGTTTTTTGTTCCCCTGATGAGATCAGGGTTTACACTGAACTTTTCAAAGAATTTCACGATGTCATTGCTTGGTCTTATAAGGAAATTATTGGTATTGATCTAGCTATTGTGGTGCATGAAATACCCATGTATCTTGATGTGAATCCTGTTTGCCAATGGCTCCATCCTATGGATCTAAGGAAGGTTGTTGCTATTAGGGGAGAAGTTTAAAAACATCCAAAAGTTGGATTTATTTACCCTATCCCATTGATAGATTGGTTCTCGAATATTGTACCTATTACTAAAAAGTAGGGGAGAATCTGAGTTTGTGTTGATTACCATGAAATCGATCATGCATGCACTAAAGATAATTATCCCACTCCCTTAATGGATAAAATCATTGATGATTTCACTGGGAGTGAGATATTCTATTTTATGGATGGTTTTTCTAGTTACAACTAGATTAACATATTACCTGTTGATCAACACAAGTTGGTTTTCATCTGTCTATGGGGGACTATTGCTTATAAAAGGATCCCTTTCAATCTAAAAAACATTGGTGCTACCTTTTAGAGAGAAATTTCATATTCCTTTCATGATATTAAACACATTTTTCAACCTTATCTAAATGACTTACCAACTCATTCTGCTAAGTGTCGTGACCATCCGAACCACCTTCGAGCAATTTTTCTACATTGTCGACACTATAATATTCGTCTCAACACACATAAATCTGTATTCTGTGTAGAATTTCATTGGCTCTTGGGTTTTGTTGTGTCCAAAGAAGGCATCCAAATAGATCCTCTAAAATTTTATGCTATTGTAAATTTTCCTCATCCTTCATCGTTGCACCAATTGATGAGTTTACAAGGAAAGGCTAATTTTCGATGTCGCATTATCCCTAATTATGCTAAGCTTGCCAAGTGATTTAATCTCTTTCTTAAGAAGGGGATGCCATTCATTTGGGGTCAAATTACCCGAAAAAAACTCGATGCTCTAAAGAAAACACTCATTAGTGCTCCTTTATTGCATCCCCCTGACTATTACCATGATTATTTCCTATACTTGGTTGTGATTGACAGTACCATTTCTATGGTGCTGGTCTAAGATGATGACGATTGAAATTCACATGTGGTTTATTATTTGAGTTGAAATCTTATTGACACTGAAACTTGATATTATCATGTCAAGAAACTTTCCTTAGAAATAGTTCATGTTGTTCAACAATTTCATCACTACATTCTTCTACTGAAGACCACAGTGATTTCTGAATGTAACCCCATGAATTATATTTTGACTCATCAGTTGCTTCGGGGAAATAATCTAAATGGATTTTTATCCTACAAGAGTTTGATTTGGAGTTCAATGCCTCGAAATCGAAGAAGTCACTTGTTTTTGTCAAATTTATATGTGCCCTTCCTTCCGCAAACACCTCCACTAATTTTACTGAGAATATTCTTGATGAAACTTTGTTTCTCAGCAACACTCTCGACCCGTGATACGTAGATATTATTTTTTTATATTTAGACCCAAACTTTCTGATTTGATTTCTCTCAATCTGATTGACACTGCATCTGGCATCAGTCAACCTTATCAAATTATTGATGATACGTTGTATCGAGTAAGTTCTGATTTTGTTTTTTGCAAATGTCTAACACTTGAAGAGGTTGAATGAGTCTTCACTAGTTTCTACTCCAGGGAATGTGGTGGTCACATGTGAGGCTATGCCTCTACTCAAAAGTTCATTTTCATCGATTATTTTTGGCTTTTTGTCTTCAAAGATTGTATTCTGGTAGTTCAAAAGTGCCATGGATGTCAGATTTATATCCATAAAAAATGTGCCCTTCCAACACCCTTACACCCAGTCATTACCATTGATCCATTTGCTAAATGGGGCATAGACTACATGACATGTAACCCTCACTTGGCTGGGGGCAGGTTTATATCATTGTCATCATTGACTATTTTAATAAATGGGCTGAGGCAATGCTCACATATAATGTTGACTGTATTACTCCTACTTAGTTTGTCTTTAACCATGTCATATTCCGTTTTGGCATCCCTAAAGTTATTATTGCTAAGCACGGATCTCATTTTCATTAGTACATGATGGTAGAGCTGACTACTTAGTTGGGTCTTTGCCATGATAGCTCAACTCCTTACGACCCACAAGGCAATGGTCAAGTTAAAGCAATTAACAAAGTCTTGATTACTATGCTTCAATGAACCATTGGGAAGCATAAGAATGATTGGCATCTCATGCTGTTCTTGGTTCTTTTGGCTTACCAGAGTTCAGTTAAGACAAACAATGGTTTCACTCCATTCCATCTGGTTTATGGTTTAGAGGTGACACTCCCAATCGAGTGTGAAATTACTTCATTAAAGCTAGCTATCTAACTACTCCCCGATACATTACTTAAAGAGGAGCGATTACTTTGCCTCGAGAGGCTTGATGAGACCTGACATATTGCTATGATGTGATCGAAGCACAAAAGAAACAAGTTAAATATCATTTTGATCAACCTGTTTCTCCACGAGTTTTTCCTAAAGGTGACCTGCTCTCACTATATGACCAAGCCAATGACAAGATGGGAGCTGGGAAGCTCAAATCTATGTGGCAATAGCCATACATCATTAAATGTGTCTTACAAAAAGGTTCCTATGAACTGGTTGACTACAAAGTTAATACGTTATCACATCCCCGCAATGGGATTTATCTGAAGAAGTATTCCATGTAATTACTTTTGTACATTAGTGTGTGAATTCATTAGTGTGCAGTTTTGATTTTTTGGTGTGATTGTTTGCTTTGCAGACATGTTTCCTCTTCTTACCTTGTGTTCCACTCGGTTTGTAGATGTCGTTAAGCCATTATGTTGGTTTTGCTAATGGTGCTTATCGTAGCACATGGAATTTCCCTTGATAGCGAGTTGATCAATTTACAAGGTATTTTCATAGGACAAACAACTAACAATATTACTGTGTATAATGCAGTTATTCAACTATTATTTGAAGAAGTTTCTCTTGGCATTAGAAATTTAGTTGTTAATTTAGATTCACAACATGTTGTGTTACATTTGAATAATCATTACTCAGTAAGAAATCCACAAATTTTCCGTATGTACCTACATGTTCGATTATTGCAAAGAAACTTTGACTATATCACATATCAGCACATTCCACGAAATTTGAATACACAAATAGATGCATTAGAAAATTATGTTCTTGATAGACATTTGTGTAACTTATAAAACTGATCACATCATCATGATACATGGACACATAAGTAGAAGATAAAAACATGATGCACATATATACATATATGTGTGTGTGTGTGTGTATATATATTTATATCACGTCTATCAAAGTTTGTTCATCAAAATCTCAAAAAATAAGTCTTATGGGACACATAACTTTGAAATCCTACAATAGTACAAAAAACATGACCAGAAAATGTTATTCGCCCACATGATGCTTGTGATAGCATGAGACTACTATGATCACTTGGCTTAACAGTCAATGCAGTCTCATAGACACTCCTACTATATGCCTCTACTATCGCAGTGGCACGTTATCTATGGTTTCATATTCTAGAATCCATCGAGTGATCATTTCCAAATTTCATTGCATTTCTACCATAGTCTCTGCTCCTTCTGTGCATGGAGCATCTTCTATCTAAGGTGCTACTCGGCATGCTATTGGCGACATGCTAGGAGGCCTTTTTGGCCCTACGTCTACACATTTATCACAAGTAAACTCTCAGATACACTTTAACAAAAAAAAAAAACTCATAAAACTTGAAAAAAAATCCAAAAACAAGTTTTACCTGCACTAGTACACTGTTCACACATTGGTACATCTCCTATGAAGTTTGTGCCTGCATACGCATAGTCATCCTCAATGATCAGTTTTTGGCAGAACCATCCAAATAACGACAAAGGAAAATGTATCCATTGGACCCCTCCCCCATTAGGCATGATATCACTCCATCTGAGTAGCCTTAGATCTTGTGGAGTTGGATCCTGCACCTCTACCCACTGATACTGAAATAGGGGCACATGCTCCAAAAAGAAAGTGACCAAAATCAAACCAAAGCCAAACTGCTTCAAGTTTCTCAACTTCCCTTTGGTCAGTTTCCTCTTCATGTTAGCCAACAATCCTTTGCACCCTTTGAACATTTTTGGAGTAAGGAAATCCACTCCATACTAGAATTGCGATTTCGAGATTTCATGTAAATCCTGCACCCTAGCTATATGGGCCATGGTGTCTAGGATTGTCCTCGAGAGAATATTGTTGATGGTTTCTATCTTCACCTTCCCTCTCACACTTGTCTCTATTCCTAGGCAATGCATTCCGATTAAGGTATTGGTGCTCTCAGCTCCACCAAGAGATCCAAATATTTGAACTCTTTCCCCTCGTCTGAAAATCCAGGAATGAAGTAGATATCAGCTACTTCCAACTCCAATTCTTGGTCTCCAATGATGAAGATCTATCGATCAACATCCCATAGAATGAGCAGATAGTGTATCAAGTCATTTTGAGCTCTGAGTCCTGGGGTTCAGAAGAATTTTAGTAACCCACAGTACCTCAAAGCATTGACACATTCGATTTTTTGGGCAGCTCAGTGATATTCTTCCTCATACCCCTTTCCTTCCATTCAATGAACATGTTGTCAAAATCTCTTGCAAAAAACCATTTACATTGATTAAATGCCTATCCATGGATCAAAAAATTAAAAAAAAAATGGTCAAGGGAGGGGCTTTCTCTTTCTTTTTTCTACCCTACAGCCAGCGTGTTTTTTTTAATTGTTTCCACACTGGCTATGTGGGAACCTTTTGGGATTAGGGGTGATCAATGTGAATCCAATGAGAAGACTCCCACTGATCGCCCTTAATTTTAAAACTTGAAATCCTACCTTTTTACCAACAAAAATCATATGAAATGGCATGAAAGTAGAATTAAAAGCAAGGAAAATGGAAGAGCTCTTATGTGCAGCTGACAGTTCATGAAATGATGCCCTGGATCTCCCACACTACTTGCCTGAATAATCAAGGAGAATAGGGTAAAATTAGTCTCCAATTTACTCCAAGTGAAATGGTAAAAATGTTTTTACTTTTGGCATATTTATAAGTTTTTAAACACATTTTTTCCAATATTTTATTATTTTCCTCAATATCAATGATGTGTGGTTGTATTTGTGCAGTTAGAAGTTCTTTCAGTGGCTACAGTAATCATTTTTTTATGGATTCAATGAGTTTTTGTTTTATCCCTTTTTCAAGCTCGTTAAAAACAAACGAAAAAAGAACCCCCTTGGAGTCATATTTAAGCTGCTTTCTGACTCTTGAAACATGAAAAGATAGCAAAGTACTTGTCTTTTTGAATTCATTAAATTAAATGAATTGACATTGTCTTAGTATATGTTTAACCCTTTTTTGGGTTGACATTGACTATTTACGAAAAAGGTACACCTTGGTTGACATGGGCAAGAGGTTCTTTTGAATATTTTTTTCTACCTTTTTGGGTTTGAGAGAAAAATTACGAAAAGGGACATGATGGTGTTTTATTTTTTGTCTCTTTTCAAAACTCTCTAAATATGAAAAAGGTACCAAGTTATTCTTCTATCAGACTCATAAAAATTGAATGACAAAAGACGTGTCACCATGACAAGACTGAGATTCTCCTTCCTAAGGGTCGTAAAACTTACTCAGATGGATTCATTCGAAAATCACTACAAGAAAAAAGGACATTGGTGAGGGGCAAAAAATGTCACCATAAGCTAATTGGTGACGGTCAAAAGAGACTTCGTCACCAAAAATTGAATATCACCAAAGGTGGCATCGCCAAAAGTAAAGGTGTTGTGGTGACATTCAAAGTCCATCACCAATAATGATTTATAATGACGGATAGCGACCGTCACCATTTCAAATGAGAAAGGGTGATAGACCTCAGCGGCCATCACCGAAAAATGAACATCACCAATGGTGGCATCACCAAAAGTATAAGTGTTGTAGTGACATTAAAAGTTTGTCACCAATAATGATTTATAATGATAGATAGCAACCATCACCATTTCATATGAGCAATGGTGACGAACTATAGCCTCGGTCACCAAAAAATGAACATCACCAAAGGTGGCATCGACAAAAGCATAGGTGTTATGGTGACATTCAAGGTCCATCACTAATATTCATTATAATGACGAATAGTCACCGTCAACATTTCATACGAACAAGAACGATTTATTCTGATGGATCTTTCATGACCATCACTATTGGTGCATATTTATGGTGATGTTCGTTGACCGTTACCGAAAGATGTATTTCTAAAAGTATTGGTGTTGTTATGACATTCAAGATCCATCACTATAATGACGGACATTGACCGTCACCATTTCATATCAACAACATTGAGGTATGGCTACGGACCTTTGAGGGTCATCACTATCGATCCATATATATGGTGACATTCGTTAACTGTCATCATTTCATATTTTGGTGAAGGTTGAAAAATGTCACCAAAGCTCATTGGTGATGGTCAAAAGAGCCTCCGTCACCAAAAATTGATCATCGCCATTCAATATGGATGTCAGGGCATGATGGAATTGAACCACCAACCTCTTGCTTATAAAGCAGGTGCTCTTCCATTGAGATAACACCCTTTAAAGAACTAGACTTTTAAAAATTGTACCTTGAAACTTCATAAATTGTAAATTTTACAACTTTCAATAAGTTAAACTCTCAACAATATTTTACTAAACAAGCAAAGCAACATTGAAATTGCAGGTCCCTACCTAATGGTTATGGAATTTATGAAAGGTGGGTGGAGGGAAAAATAGTCATGTATAAGAGAATCAATATGTTCAGATGAATACTCAATTAGAAGTAAAAATATGAAGACATTTATAACCTATAAATGAACTATAAATAACAAATGCACCAAATATTGCAAAGGAAATGTCATAAGTGGATAGCATATGGAAGAAGAGAATTCATGAAGACAGACGGAATGTGTTATAGATTGAGTGAAAGAAAAATATCAATGTTGTTGTTGTTTGGTTTTTAGATATCTAAATGATATCTAAACTTGTGTGCAAATGTAACGCAGATCTCTCAAAATGATGAATGACATATGATTAAAAAAACAAATATATATATATTATATATATATATATATATATTATATATAATATATTATATATATATTATATATATATATATATATATATATATATATTATATATATATATATATATATTACTCTATCCCCTTCACGTAAACCAACATGCAATTTGGACTTTCACAAGTCCACACTCAAAACATGACAACAACCAAAAAATAAAAAAAAATGACTTTAACAAAAAGCAATAGCTTCACCTTCATTCTTGAGTTGCTTCTGTTTATTTTAATTTGACTTGTGACATTCTTTATCTGACAAGGAATAAAAATCATCCTAGTATTAAATTCATCCGACACAGACTTTGTTTATCCCACTAACATCTGCGTTTTTTTGCCATGCCTAAAAACCATTAAGTTTCCTGTTGATAGTAGAATAAGATGTGTTCTTGCTGCTCAAGAACACATTCCTTATTAACCATTGTTACCTTACAAAAACCAAAGAGACAACACAATATGAATGTACACAAAATCCTTTACCGAAATATAATCATAACTTAGCTAATAAGTCTAAAAGAAGTTCTTAATTAATAAACTTTGTATTTGGAAATTTTTCTTCTTTAGATTTAAAAAAGACTATGTTTTAAAACACTTTTGTCTATTTATCTAGGCAATTATATCATAGCATATGTCACACAGTAGCAATCTACAGTACCTAAAGTAAAAAGACAAATTTTCTCAAGAAAATAGATTTAGAAAAGATCTTTGAAAACTATAGGTTTGTCATCAAAACTTTAATTAGTTTAAAATAAACTATTTGGAGTTTGAAAATCAAAATCATTCATAGGAAATGAATAAGACAATGGCCAAAGTCACTATTCCTACAAATAAAGCTAGAGTCACTATTGTCATTGCAGATAACTAAAATTTGGGCAATGGTCTAACAGTTAGAGCTTACTTGATGAGAAGACTCCTCAATACCATAATTTTCTTCCATGGTTTGTTGTGTCTATAAATCTAGATTAGATAGCTTTCTATTCTCAAGTTGTACCTTTCAAGTACTGATTTCCAAAATTCTACCACTCCATTGAAAAGGTAAACAAAATTTTTGTTTCAAGATTTTGGTTTCAAATTTTCATGTTGGGAGTAATTAATGAAGTGAAGTGAGTGTTTAATTAAGTCATGTCTTTTCATGGTTACACAAAGGTGGTTCTGCAGTTTATGTCTCTCTTTTGAGGCATAAAATTTACCAAATATTGATTTCATCTACTTTGTCTCTACCACTATTCTTAAAAGGTTATTAACAAATGCATATTTTTGAAACTAGAGTTGTTTGTATTTTCTAACTAATGATTTTATCCCCTGGGTTTTATAGATTGATTTCAATGGTTTTTCATAAATACATCATATTTTACACCTCACCTCATGGACCTGGCAATATAGTAATGTCAAAATTACAAAAGAAACGGTTTTAAAAATCAGAAAAAAAAAGAATGGTTGTTTCAACATATCCAATATGGTATACCATTATAAGATTGATGTATTCAATAGGATTCATTTTTAATGAACAATTTAAATATAATATGAAAAACAAATCAACATTAACCAATTCATGATCAATTTACTAGAAATTAAATCCCAACGATGTAATTGTTATAAACACTCTCGAAGTCAGCATAAAGAAAAACATTTCAAATTGGAGGAGAACATGCAAAAGTGGATAGTAGTACCATCAAAGGTTGTGTCTAGTACACGACATACAACTTCCTTGAAATAATTTGATAAACATACGTTGATTATCTTGGCCTCCTAACTTCGAACGAAAAGTTCCCCATGGCCTGCCTAGATGAATGTTTCCTTTGCCCACAATTTAAAAAGATTAAACCTGAGCCTTCTGATGCATACATACTCTTATGAACCATAAATGCAGCATGAAGTTTAGGAATGGGATGTAGCTGGCATTTCTGCCACCAACAATTTTTTTTTTATATTATTATTAATGAGTGCCCAGTGATTTTGAAATAGAAAAAAAAAAAAAAAAAAAATCGAAAGATAAAGTTTCCATTACCTCATAGAGGGATTTTCCATTGCCACATACTAAGTCGACAACACCTCAATGTAACAGTTTTGAAAATTATCCCTCTCACTGTCGTCTAACAAGGTGTTTTGATATCCCAAAAATATGAAATTGTGAAACTCAGTGAGACTATCTCCTATAACCCTCAACGCCACATAGCTTAATTGTCCACACTCTTATTACCCAAACCATAAGAATTCTGCACAACCATATTTTTTTTAAAGTAAAGTCATTTCATGATTTACTATGATTATAACTAACTACTCTGTCGTATCAACTTATACTAGGGATCCCAATTTTTTTCTATCCAACTTATACTAAGTAGGATTGTCACCTCATAGTGAGTGGATGGACAGATTAGCTAGTGATCCTTCCTCACTTAGATACTAGGGATCCTAATGTTTTCTCTGATTCTTGTATTAAATTTTATATTTGTATGTTCAAATATTAATAGTTTGAATGTAGGATCAGAAAACCACATTGTTACATATGGAAATCCAACTAAATATTGCAATGATCATGATCATGTTTATATTAGCGCTCTTTCACAAATTAATATGAGAAAAAAATAAAACACTTCTTAAGTTATTCCTTTTTGTTTTGCAATATTTATGCTGATAGGCATTCTTTTTTAATCATTTCAATTTCTAGTTGCATCTACCCATTTCGTTTGCCTTTAACATCTGCCATATTCTCTTTTACCTGATTAAATGACATCTATTTGATTTAATTTAATGGTGGCACCGTTCTTCGTATGCAATGACGTAGGCGGAGCATGAGGCGTAGGATGTTGTGAAAGAGTTCCTGACATAGAAAAGGTCTTTTTGTGATCAATTTTATTATCAAACCATCTCTATGATTGATTAAAATGACCCAAATTGCGCAGGCAATTCCCAGTTAATTCAATAATTTTTTGTATAGGGTTCTCACAACATCAATTAAAACACCCCCACACTTAATAAAATCAAACTTCATAATAAGTATATAAATCAATATGATTCAAACGATCCATGGAAAGTGTGGTAACTACAATTTGCACCTTTATTAAGATTTCAGTGATTACAAAATAGTATTCAAGCCATTTCGAGCAATAAAATCAAAATAATTTCAAAAAGTAAATTAATCTTTTTATAATGTATAAATTAAAAAATATATTTTAATTTCTGGTAAAACACCAAATTAATTCAAAAGTCAACCCATTATTGATTGGTGAATATTCAAAGCCAAGTGGACATTTAGGGATTAATAAGTGATTACAAAACCACCCATTAGGCACAATGAATAAACCACGTGGATAAAAGATTATCAGTAGTAGGTACCCTCCCAAGTGCCAAACAGAACATGGATGCCTAATAAACCCAGAGTTACTTTTGAGCCATGAAAATAAAAATGACTTCAAACCATGAGGGCGTAATTATCTTACTAGACAGATTGAATGGCTATATTAAATGTTGTAAGCTAGAGTTCAAACATTTGTGGCAGTGCAATTTCTTGAATGCATTATATACTTTCCCAATTACAACCAAGCAATAAAGAAATTCAAACATTATGCAAATGTTTGGTGCTAGGCCAATTAACATCACGTTTATTTGCATGTATATTGAGCTCATTCAGATTAGGAAGTAAGTATATCAGTGATATCTAGACATATCCATGAGATTTGAATGCACCCCAACCCATATGATTACACAATGAAGTAATGAATAGAGATATAGATCCAATCGTTGAGAATTTGGTTTAGAGAGTGCGATCAAATTTATTTCAGTGCAAAATTGTGGAGCCTTAAAAATGCTCCGATGAGTTCATTCAATGAAAACCATTACACATTAGTAATAGTTTCAATAAATTCTAGAAGTCATGCCATATTTTGTCTTCTATGAAGATTGAGTTCAGGTTCCAAAACTACACTAGAATGGTCTTAAGGTAATTGATTGCACTCTACTTCTCATACCCATCTACATTGTAATGATCAATCATTGATTCATTATTTCTAGATAAAGGATAGAGGGAAAATTCCAAATTTGATAGGTTTTGTATTCTTTATAACCTATGGAAAGAGGGTTTTATATCTCATTCAATGAAAAATAAAATTTGAAGCCCATGACCACAAGAATTGAAAGCCAACTTGTCTGTGTGATGGAGAGATTTGGTGTTTGGCCTACAATATAACCTTCAAACCAACAATCATTTGTCTCTGAAACCATTTTTATAGATCTACAATATTAGTCTATGAAGATTTGATGCACACATGCTACAACCATGGTTTTGTGTCTATAACCTACTAAGCTTATTTTACCATCAATTCCAATCAACACAAATACCCATACAGACTTCATCCTCAATTACAATTGTATATACTCATTGAATACTAATTTCTACTTTTGTTTTGATGAATTAAGTCAATATCCATCAACATTGAACTCAATTTTAAATGAGTGGTGTGTTGGACAGAGGCTTAACCATTGGTTCCATATAAATGATGAACTAGGTAGAATTTACATCATCAACTTAGATGAATAGCTCACTACACAAAGAAAATTTCCCCCAAACTTGACCTCGAACATATTTCCTTTTCACTATTCCATAAAACACTGTAATTTAATGTTGCACTTCCATTTGGATGCAATTTGACCCAGTTTTGCCTACAATAGGCAAGTTGAATGGATAATATGTATTATGCAATTAACACCATATGTTGGCACATTAACGCAAAGACATTGAACTCATAAAACTAAGAATAAAATATACCAATTTCATTAATCTAAACTTTGTACAAGAATTTCATAAATTAATAATTAATTTATGGTTGAATTACATGTAAATTTTGGGCATCCTTATGCTTATTATAGATTATGAGAATATCCTTAAATCTGAAGAATAAGAGAGAGGGATCAATTACTTGATCTCTTGACAATCAAATTTTAGGATATTTCTGGAATCTGCAATAAACATAAATTAAACACAATTATTTTGATGTTACTCTACTTAGGCCACCTCTACCTCACCTTCAAATGCACTTGTCACCCGGAACAAAATCATAAGCAATGAGCATACTTAATGCAATGAAACGTGTTCATAACCAAACAAAGATCTAAAACCAAGTATGCTTTGACATGTGAGGCTACAAATAGAAAAATGTTGAGATTTCAATTGGTGTCCAAGTCTAGTGTTGCATCTTAGATTCGCAACCAATTTGATGACCTAAATTCTAATGATAGTAATGACATGGCCAAAGAGTTGGAGCAAAAGGGTGGTTGTACTAGAAAGAATCAATCATAGATTTGCTAGATCAAATAAACTGTCCGAGAACCAAGAACCATTAACCAATCATCGATATGTAGTGAGAATCACATATATGATCTCTTCGATCTGAATCCTTGCCCTTGAATTATGTTTAAAATGATAAAGATGGGCCACAAGAGGCATAGTGCAAAGATATTCATACAAAAATCAGGTTTTGGAAATTTGATTTGGTCATAAAAGGAACATACTACCGTATTAGGTATGGATCATTAGATTCAACAAGGGTGTTAATTGATTTCCAAATGTCAATAATTACTCAACATTGTTATTAACAAAGTACATGTCTATAATATTTTTCCTTTCAAAGGAAAGTTTTGTCTTAGATTCCTTTTGTGGTCGCTGGATCCCTTTGTTAGAATTAATGACTTTGAATACAAATGATTCCTTAAATACTCACAAATCTATTTCAAAATCCCTCGATCAAACCCAACCCTTTTTTAATAATAAATGATAACTTTGGCATCAATCTATAGATCCATCCAAGTACCATTTGCTTGGACGCTAGACTCTTTTATTTTCCCTTTTAACAATTGCCATGGAGCATTTCCATGACGTAATTCAAGATTCTGGAAAACTATCATGTTTTATGCTATACACCGTTTGTTTTGTCATTTTAATTGTTGTGATAACATAGGATATAAAGGCAAGAGTTTGGGGCAACATGTTATTTCTCTCACATTTTATTTTTTGAAATAGGATTTTCCAAAGCAGCTAATTTTTTATGGATCATAAGCACCTATTTTTTTATGGATTTTCCAAAGGAGATAATTTTTTATGGATCATAAGCACCTAATTTTTTATGGATTTTAGAAAGTAGCTAACTTACATCAAAATGTCTTTCAAATTCAAACCTCAACTGGTTAAGGTAATTATTGTGTTTAGGAACTTCAAATTCAAAGTTCCACTTAATGTAATTGAGTTTAGAAATTATGGAAAATGTCTCGCACTTAAACCATGGATATATGGTTGAAGTGTCTATTGAAATAATGGGAGTGTATTCATTCATGGAGATGATTACTGTGTGCAGATTAAGTTAGAAAGGGAGCCCATGAAATTATTCATGGAGAATGAGATTGAAGAACTACAAAGTATACCCTGGCTGAAATTGAGAGTGAGAAGGTTAGTAAGGATGATATTGATATACGCTTGAAGTGGTTGTATCTCTTTCACTGAAAAAGAATCAATGTAGGTGCCCTAATTCAATTCCTCTAGGCTATGCATTCAATTGAAGTTTTCTTTTTTTTTGTTATTTGATCACAATGGGCCGAACGATTTTTGGTTCTTTGTCAGTTTTTGAAGGTGGGAGATTCATGATCACACTTAAGATTCTGAATGGAGTGACTACCAGTATCCAAACTCAATTTTTGGAAAGCCTGATTGAAAGATATGGAGTAGAGGGATGCGTAGATATAATGAGTCGGCATAATTGGTAGATTCATGGAGTTATGCTGGATGACGTACCTGCCATATTGAAAAGGCTGAAGGAGGTTGGACTGTCAAGCTTGCAAATTGGAATGGACAACATTAGAAACACTGTGGGAAATTATTTGGCAAGGATTGATGCTAATGAAATCATTGACAGAAGGCCATAACAAAGGTTCTAACTGACTATATTGTCAACAATGGTAAGGGGAATCCATCCACAACCAACCTATGAGTGCTAAAGTAGATTATGTTGGTACCATTCATTTTGGATGTTGAATTCAATCGTGTAATGGTCAACTTCTTTTCATTTTGTTTTGGGAAATAAACATACATTTTCCAGAGAAATAGGTATATTTTTTTGAGTTCAAGACAATGTTACATAGGGAATCTCTTTTCTTGAAACTCTTGTTGGTGAGTCTCTAGATTCTAAATTCAAGAGGTCGTAGGTATATTTCTTATTTGGGAAATAGGATCCTTGTTTTCAAAACTCTTCTTCGGGGTCTCTAGATTCTAGATTGAAGAGGTCATTTTTTTTGGCATGCCACATAAATGGAATGTCTATGTTGTGGGTACACATTACTTGTTTGAGCATCCTCTCATCAATGGCCTCACCTACATTCCTACAATGAAAAGTCAAAGATTTGGTTTCAATCTGCTCGTTGGTGGATTCTTTAGCCCAAAACATTGTGAAGAAGCAGTTCCACATGATGATTGGGTAGCTGAAGAGGATGTTGTACCAATATGCAAAGCCATTTTGGAGGCTTATAGAGATCTGGGCACCCAGGGAAATCACCAGAAAACTCAAATGATGTGGCTAATTGATGCGTTCATAATGCAACAATTTCTATCACAAAATTTAGCTGATTTATTATTACCATAAAATTGTTCACTATATAGATCCTTAATAATTTCTTCTAGGAAATATTCACGATTACCTATTAATATCACTGCTAAACTATGGCATCAAATTGGTGTATATCCCATAGTTTGTAAGAAATGAACCAGTGTTTATACAACTCCTCAATATTAATTCAAACTTATATTGATTCACAAATTTGTACACCATTTAGAGACATATGCACATGCAGTCAATATCATTATGGCTTTTTAGATTTTAGATAAGCTAGATCCTTTATATTGCCAGAATTGTCAATATTTGCAAGAAATTGGTATGCTCAACATATTGTTTCAAGGAATTTGTCCTGGAAATTTGAAGGGAAAAGAAATGTTTTGGGAGTTGGTTGGGAGCCATATTTGGACCTTTCCCTCACTTAAATGATAGTTAGGATATCTTCCTAATTCTATCAAAAAATTTCTCTAGGAAGGGATTAAGACTCAACGAGGCTATGGAATAGGAAGAAGGGTTATTAGTTGAAAACATAGGTTGAAATTTAGTCCACATGGTTTATATCTATGGAAACACTACTATATTAGAGTTTAGTAAGTTATTATTCTAAAATATGGTATCTTTAATATACAATTAGAGGTGAGAATACCTAATAAGAAGGATTGGTGATAGTATATGAAAAGCACTTATTTTCTATGAAACCAATAAACTACATTAAGGGATATGAATTACCTCCCAGATAGTCGAAAGGATTACCAATATTTAGACAATTCAAGATAAGAATGACAGATGGATAAAATAGTGTCAAACCATATTTAAGTTGGAACATCTTTCAAGTCACAAGTTTTAGGCTAGTTTGTAATCAGTCAGTCCTTGTTTGTCAACGAAATTCATAAAATATTAAAATAGGGTTAACCAATGGTTTTCTTACATTTTAAACAAATGAAATGGTGAAACATGTCTTTTAAAGTTGTGAAGTTCATTGAGTGTGTTAGAGTCGGTCTTGTCAGTCCTCCTCAGAGATCAAAACTCTTTTTGCATTTCATTTTTAGGTGTCCCATTCTGCTCGATCACCTGCATTCCATTTAGGAGCATGCCATATTCTAACGGAAGGACCTGGTCACACATTTATCCCTTATGCCATATCCTGTTGGCTCAGCTCTGTTTATTAAAGTTCATTAAGGCTGTCTTGAAATCATTTATAGTATTTTTTTTATCGCTTAATAAAGTAAAGAGTCAACTTGGTCATTAGGTCTAAGGTTTACAAACTGTTGTTCTTAAAGTGCTTCAATAATACTTGCAGGCTAGAGGAAGGCTCAATAATTCACTCAAACGATGTTTCTGAGAAAGAGAAGATTAATTTTGGAAAACAGAGAAATTTTTTTGTCCAAAATAGGCCAAGGAAGAAAAACCTTCTTCAATTTTTACACAGGGGTCATGGTTTTGGAGAAATGTCAAAAATACAATTGCCTCGAGAGAATTGATGCAACTCTAAAGTGACATTGGGAAAATCAAGTTTTATCCTAGCTTAGTTAGCCAAATGACTTGCTTGATGAGTAAAATGATAACTAGACACAAAGATATTTCCAATGAGCTATCATGAGCTCAATTTTGAGTTGAGGAACACCTTCAAAATTTGACTACAACAACACTCTACCTTGAGGCAGCCTCATTTGGCACATTTTGACTAGTCTTGGGAGATTTGATATTTGATAGAGAAAATTAACTCCAAATTGAAAAATTCTAGTTGGGTTAGAAGTTAGACTCAAATACCTTTCCAACAAGCCATCTAGCCCCCAATTTGGACACATTAAAGGCCTCCAAACGTCACCTGAAAAAACCACTATGCACAGGCTCTATGCGCTGCGCCCCAAGCCTATTGCGCCGCGCCACTTCTCTATGCGCCACGCACGTGGTGCGTGCTTATGCTAGGGATCTCTAAATTGCAAAAAAAATATATTTTTGGATTTGGTAGGAAAAATCATGACTGATGGTGCTTGGAAAAGAAATTTGGGCAAGTTTTGAGTCCCCAAACCTCTCCACCAGTCGTTTGGGTGGAAAATGCAATGCTGGAAAATGGTTGGCTCTTCAGCTTCAGTTCACTAATGATGATTAAATGAATCCCTATCTTCAGAAATTTTCTTGCCCACTTCTGAGGTTATTTATTGTATTGAAAAAGCATTTGTAAAGGGTGGGAGAGTTTTGAGGAAAAGTGTGGGAGGAAAAAACCCAGCATTATCACTGTACAGTTTTAACAGAGAAATAATTAAATGGTGTAACTTTGATTTATAAGATTCTTGTGGTATGAGTAGTGGCATGTGTTTTTTCTCTCTGTTTCATATGTATCATGTGATGTTTTGCAGTTCATTCATGATCATTTCCAGCTGAATATTTTTAAGTGAGAAAGGTAGAATTCAGTCATTACTCTGCCTTGAGGAAGTGTTCAGATATTATGTGTTTTCTTTTGCTTGGAAAGGATTCATATATTAATGCCCTTTTCAACTTTCTTAAACAGTCTTTTCACCTAATTTAAATTCAATTCGATTGCTAAAACCTCATGCCTATCTCGCCTTATGAAATATCCTATGCCTTTGATTAAATCTCTGCTCATGCCGTCCTTGCCCCATACAACCCAGAAACTTAGTCATTTATTAAATTATCATTTTAATATCTAATTACTAGCCTAAAATCATTATCTGTTTTGCATTTGGGTCACCTTAGGCCCTATTGGATATCTTCTGCCAAGATAGACCTGGAGAGAGCCCTCCCCTGTCCTCGTAGGTATAGCTACGAGGCTAAGCTTTGTTTGATGTAAGCTTGAATCCTGCTTTCCTTCAGCCTAAGGCAGATTTGAGCCCTAACATAGTGGCGACTCCACTGGGGAAGAAAATGCTTTGCTTGAAGATTGTTTTGCCCCAGTACATATCTTAAGTTCAGAGTTAATTGTTGATGGTGAACAACAATCAGACATAAGAAGGCTGAAATCATTCACCTGGCGACTCCATTCACTGAAAAATCCAACAATTAGTCCTTCATGGTGACTCCACTACAAAGAGATCAGTAGCTGTGAGATTTTCCAAATGGAGCGGGTTGCAAGAAGATACGCTCCCATGAGCCGAGATGACATCCCAGGTTTTCCGAATAAAATTCCCAACGTGGATTGGCTTCAGAGTTTGCCTATGTTCAGAAAAGTGGAAGGTAATGACACTACTCATCATCTAGTGAAATTTCATATTCATGTGCATAAACTAAAAATCAATTTTCTTGAAGACTGTTTGATGAAAATGTTTATGGCTACTCTGGAAGACAAAGCCCAATCATGGTATGAAAGTTTGCTACCTGCTTCTATTTATTGTTTAAAAGATTTTCATACAATATTCTTTGAAAGGTATAAAGAATTGTATCTATCCTTGGCTTTAGTTCAGGACTGTTGTAGCCATGTTCATAGTTTTATTGAAGATCTTGAGAATTTCTATGGGCGTGATGACTTAATGGACAGAGAAATCATGGAAGCATTGTATGAAAAACCACTTCAGCAGCATAAAGACGATTATGAAAATTTGTAGCAGAATCAAGATCTTAGTACGGTGGAAGATGAAGGAGTTTTGCATCTTGACAGTCAGCAAAAATTACATGAAATGGATCAGCTATATAAGGAAAATTTGTATACACCTTCACTTGAAATTAATGAAGAAAATCATTGTTTGAGTAGAAGAAAACAAAAAGTATTATCTCCTCGGTTTGAAGATGAGATAGATCAACTCTTGCACGGTCATGTTACAACTCAAGTGAACACAAATCTGCAGTGTGCACATGGTCAAGAAGGTGATGGTGGAACTTTTTGCTCTGCTGAAAATAATGATAGTCCTGTAAACAGCTTTATAGATCAGCAGGTTGAAGATGTCCATATGGCTGAAAGTGATGAAAAAAAAGTGTCATTTCGGATCTGTCCATAGAAGAAGACAGCATGCAAGGAAGTCCAGTTCTAATTCCAGAATGTGATAATGTTAAGACAGTTATTTCAGATACATAGTCAGATTTTAACGACCAAGAATACAGTGTGCCAAATCTCATGAAGGAGAACCCTGATGCTGAAATCATCTGGAATAAAGAAGACAGAGTTATGAATACAAACATTCTCATGTCATTAGAATGAAGCCTTCATAAAGAGGTAATCCAGTCTGTTCATGAACAACAAGATGAGAATTTTGTTCAAGTAAGTAAAAGGGTTTCTCTGAATGAATCTGAGGTAGATGATATAAATGTTAGTGTTGGGTTTCAAGAATCATTTGAAGTTTCCTTTCTCATGATTGATGGATGCAAAGACAATCTGGCTGTCATATTATATGAAGATGACCTACAATATATTTAGACTTCAGCAGACCAGACCATTTGGGATTCCCTTTCTTCTTCCTATGTTTCATGTTTTGAAATGTTCTTTAAGGAGGAAATCTTCTCATCCACTTGTTTAGAAATTTTTGAGGACCAAGACCATACTTTTTCTGAAGTACGTTATGAAGGAAGATTAGAATCAAAAGAAAAAGACGTCTTGTTTCCTCAGCAAGAGGTAAATCTTCATGTTTTTCATGATCCAATGGAAAATTTGTTGCAGTCAGTAGTGAAGGTGATTATTGTAGTATTCAGTGATGAAGGAGATCATGGTCAACCGTGTTTTTGGATGCCCAGTTACCAGTATCTGTTGTTGACCAGGAGATCTGATTAAGAGAATCAGTCAGCAAGGCATCTGCTTGATTAGTTACATTGGAATTTTGATATAGTTTGATGGTATATTTTCTTGTAAGAAACACAGGTGGTCATGTACTACCACCAAGCTTTAAGTTTTAAGTTCAGGTCTTGGTATTTTGAGTTAGTTTGTTAGAGTCAAGTTTTCTAGTCATTTCAGTTTGCATTGAGTCAATTTCAGTCAAGTTTCAGTCAATAAATTGAGTCATGTCGGTTTTTCGGAATAATGGAATCCATATCCCAATGGATGAAGGGACTGTCTGCTCTCCCAAAGATCTGCAGTTCTTGGCACCTCCAAGGAGCTACCATCCCCCATTGGAGCAAATGTTAGAGTCAGTCTTGTTAGTCCTCCTCAGAGATCAAAACTCCTTTTTCATTTCATTTTTAGGTGTCCCATTCTGCTCGATCACCTACATTCCATTTAGGAGCATGCCATATTCTGACGAAAGGACCTAGTCACTCATTTATCCCTTATGCCATATCCTGCTGGCTCAGCTCTGTTTATTAAAATTCATTAAGACTATCTTGAAATCATTTACAGTCTTGTTTTTATCGCTTGATAAAGAAAATATTCAACTTGGTTATTAGGTCTAAGGTTTGCAAATTGTTGTTCTCAAAGTTCTTCAATAATACTTGCAGGCGAGAGGAAGGCTCAATAATTCACTCAAATGATGTTTTTGAGCAAGATAAGATGAATTTTGGAAACTTGAGAGAGGCTTTTGTCCACAATAGGCCAAGGAAGAAAATATCCTTCATTTTTTACACAGGTTTCATGGTTTTATAGAAATGTCAAAAATATAATTGCCTCGGGAGAATTGATGCACCTCTAAAGTGACCTTGGGAAAATCATGTTTTCTCCTAGCTTGGTTAGCCAAATGACTTTTTTGATGCGTAAAATTATAACTAAACACAAATAGATTTCCAATGAGATATCATGAGCTCCATTTGGAGTTGAGAAACACTTTCAAAAGTTGACTGCAACCGCACTCTGCCTTGAGGCAGCCTCATTTGGCACATCTCGACCAATATTGGGAGATTTGATTTTTGATAGGGTAAATGAACTCCAAATTGACAAATTCTACTTGGGCTAGAAAGTAGACTCAAGGACCTTTCCAAGGAGCTATTTTATGCCCACTTTGGACACCGGGAAGGCCTCCAAACGTCTCCTACAAAAACTGCTATGCAGAAGCTCTATGTGCCGCGCCTCAAGCCTAGTGCGTTGCGCCACTTCTCTATGCGCTGCGCACGTGGCGCGCACTTATGATAGGGAGCTATAAATTGCAAAAAAAATATATTTTTGGATTTGGCATGAAAAATCATGACTGATGGTGCTCAGCCAAGAAATTTGGGCAAGTTTTGAGTCCCCAAACCTCTCCATCGGTCGTTTGGGTGGAAAATGTAACGCTGGAAAACAGTTGGCTCTTCAGCTTCAGTTCACTAATGATGATTAAATGACTCCCTATCTTCAGTGATTTTCTTTCCCACTTCTGACGTTATTTATTGTATTGAAAAATCATTTGTAAAGGGTGGGAGAGTTATGAGGAAAAGTGTGGGAGGAAAAAACCAAGCACTATCACTGTACAATTTTGACAGAGAAATAATTAAATGGTGCAGCTCTGATTTATAAGATTCTTGTGGTATGAGTTTTGGCATGTGTTTTTTCTCTCTATTTCATATGTATCATGTGATTTTTTGCAGTTCATTCATGACCATTTCCAGCTGAATACTTTTAAGTGAGAAAGGTAGAATTCAGTCATTGCTCCGCCTTGAGGAAGTGTTCAGATTTTATGTGTTTTCTTCTACTTGGAAAGGATTGATACATTAATTCCCTTTTCAACTTTCTTAAACAGTCTTTTCACCTCATTTAAATTCAATTCGATTGCTAAAACCTCATGCCTATCTCGCCTTATGAAATATCCTGTGCCTTTGGTTAAATCTCTGCTCATGTCGTCCTTGCCCCATACAACCCAGAAACTCAGTCATTTATTAAATTATCTTTTTCATATATGTTTACTAGCCTAAAATCATTATCATTTTTGCATTTGGGTCACCTTAGGCCCTATTGGATATCTTCTGCCAAGATAGGCCCAGAGAGAGCCCTCTCCTGTCCTCGTACGGCTAGCTACAAGGCTGAGCTTGGTATGATGTTACCTTGAATCCTGCTTTCCTTCAGCCTAAGGTAGATTCGAGCCCTAACAGAGTGTTGTGGGTATGGACCAATCGAGAATAAACAAAATTCATGCTTGGTTAGCTCAACTAGAAGGTGGCAATTTCAAGAGATTTATTGATTGTCAAACAAAATGGAAAGGAAATATAAAGCATTGTTTTTCTCACAGGGATCAATTTTCTATGGATAAGGTAATGTATGGAAGACTTTAATGCTGCATCAACCGGTATTGTAGATTTAATAGAGTCTAAAGTTGATATAGTTGCAAAATTTGCAATGAAATGAGTTTGTATAAAAAATATATGGATTTCATGGAGTTTCGCACTAAGGTAGATATGTTGGCTATACTTACCTATCTCGTGATGGAGATAAAATTGCAATATACCCTTGCTAATTAATGATTTCATCAGTGTAATCATATTGTTCTTTATTTCAAGAAAGAACATACCATTATCATAATTTCACTACAAGGAAAGAAGAAATATATACTTGATTGCTTCCTAGTATAAGTGTTACAGATCCATTTGGGCACATCAACCCCGACTTATAGATCAGTACTATTAGGGCCCATAAAACCCTAATTCAGTTGTTACATGCTCTAAATGAAGTCAACCATTAGAATGCCTCATTCCTAGGAGATTCCATGATTGAAATCATCCAAAAACTACCTCTAAGAGGATTAGCGCAGGCAGGCCTTTATCAGGGTGCACTGCAGTGCAACCTAGTACGTTTCGAACGTGCATTGCAGGGCACTTGAGCTCTCTTTGGCCTGCGGTAGGTGAATTTGAGTGAAATATTCATTGGGGTTTGGAATATTCCTATCCATAGGATGCCTTTAGAAGTTTTCCAAGGCTATCCACTCCTCTGGGCTTGAAATTGGATGAGGGAGGGAGTTAAGGAAAACTAATCCCTTTATCCCTTACTCCATGGAACCAAATCCTAAGTTTGGGAGGGCATTCATTATCACCGTTTATGGCATAACTTACTTCATTCACCTATAAAAATACCACTCATCTAAGTGATGAGGGGCTGCAAATCATTGAATTATAGGGAGATGCTTTTAGTATGAGACTTGAGTTGGTTTTAAGTATTGTAATGATGTCAAAATGTCTTTCTTGTTATGAGGAGAGGATGGGATTGAACTAGAGGAGTGGCACTGAATCAAGCAAATTCCATTGTAACTCTTCCGTTTACTAATAAAGTGTTCAAGTTTTTTTCCATATGTTTGTATTGCTTATTGATGCTTTCATATGTGTATTATGCACTTGATTCCATTTTATGTTTAATCAATAGATCATTATCATATGGTTTCATAGGTTTTTGTCTTCTGTTTGTGTGCAGGTACTTTTCAGGTGGATTAAGTACAAAAAGGAGGGAAAGAATTGGTCAGGTAGGCTTCGTTACTGTCTTATTTGATCTATTGGTTATAGAAAAAGTAGAGAATTCTTTGCACTGTTGTTCTAAACTTAGCTACTAGTCTAGGGGTTTAAGAATTTATCCATAGACACTAAAACTTCCCAAAACAATAAATCAAAGGTATTTCAATTTGGAAAGGCTAGCAGAAAGAATGGTACAACACAATCAAGGGAGAAATCCAAAAGCTCATAAGCATTGGGTGACAACATTCAACCAAAGGATGATAGATTTCAAGGTTTTTAAAAATAAAATGAGTGTGAGATTGACATCCAAGTTAGGTTTGCCAAGTTATGCACAAGTGAAATTCCAACCTTGCAAAAGGAGAAGAGCCCAAAAAATCCAAGATCTTACCTTATTATTATACTCACTAATCTTCTCCTAGGGATTACACACTTCAGCCTGCAAATTAGATTGTTGTTTATTCAGGGGCAAGATGTTTTGCTACAACTTCTTAATTTCAACATCTAGTGCTTAAGTTAGAGGTTGATTTGATGGTCACTCTACCTCAATTTCTTTTAATTATTGTTCCAGGTCATATCCAATAAAAAATAAAAAATATGCAAATCTAAGCTAATTAAATTTACAAAAAAATTTGAAGCAAAGGAATTATTTTTCATATGAGAATTTCGGCAGAAAAACCTCGATGTTCACATCTTCTATCAATGGTTCATTTTCAAGTTCCTTGTTGCATTCCATTGTTGACTAGCTTACCCTTAACAATTTATTTTCCTTCAGTACGAAGAAAAAATGTCGAAACACATTAAAGCCAATATGCACAATACCTCTATGATCTCGTAACATATGATGTCCATCTCACCTATAGTAGTATAAATTGATGAGAGCACCAAAGAACTTGATGGTACATTTATAATTGGGCCTGAAATTGTCCTTCAAAGAGAAATCATGAGCTCCCATATCCTACATTATATTCTGAATTTTTGAAATAGAATTAACATTTCTCATAGTTTCTCTATGTGGCTCCTCGTTTTGCATCATGTCCAAATCACAAAATATTAGTAATTTCATCTTGTACCTACAAGTAGATAAGAAAAAATAAACCCTAACCTCTAAAGCATGCCCTCATTGTCGTGAACTCAAATCCAAAAAGGTAGATGCATACATCCATAAAATCCATGTGCCTGTGTCATGTATTGAGCGAAGCAATGGTAGATATGGAGATGGTATCAGGGTTTGATTTCAAAATTTGGTTATGGGTAACGAGACTAACCAAAACTCTATTAAACCACTAAAATCATCTTTTACAATCAAGATAAGAAATGAGAGAAGCCAAGCCTCTCTGAATTTCTTGTTTTTCGACTCTAAATCAATGGTCTGATAGAAAAATCGTGCTTTAAATTTGAAACCACTTTGTTTCCCTCCCTTAGCTGATTGTGCATGAAGGTAATGCATGTTGGTTTTCAAATGTTTTGTTTCCCACCCTTATCAATATGCATGGAAGTGGTTTAATAGAAAAGTCATATTTTAAATTTGAAACCATTTTGTTTCCCTCCCTTAGATGATTGTGCACGGAGGTAATGCATGGTGGTTTTCAAATGTTTGTTTACCCACCCTTATTAAGTATGCATCAAGGTGGTCTGATAGAAAAGTCACGTTTTAAATTTGAAATCACATTGTTTCCCTCCCTTAGCTGATTGTGCATGGAGGTAATGCGTGGTCAGGTAATGGTTTTCAAATGTTTTGTTTCCCACCCTATCGATTATGCGTGGAAGTACCACATGGTTAGATAATGGTTGTCAAATGTTGTAAATAGGGGTGGAGTTAAGTCATAAATAATTTTTATTTCTAAATTTTATTTTTATTTTTGGAGGGATAAAGTTCTAATTTTTAATTATTTTTTAGGGATAAATTACTTCTATATTCCTAGTCATATGTGATAATTTACCTCATTTTAAGATGTCTCTCCTGTAATTAATAATATATGTGGATAATGTAATGATTTAATTAAAATCAAATTACAAAAATAGTATATTTATATTGAGAATAATAATTATGAAAATATGATGTATGTAGAACCAAAATGGCGCCATGTTTTTTGACAAAATTGATTAGAAAAAATTACGTTAGTGAAGGAGAGTAGATGATGGGCACACCATAAGCTGGGTACAATATTGTTCACTATTGATCCCTTGGTATGTGGATATGGATAGTAGAGTGTAGGAGAGGATAAGTTCACTACTATTCTTTATTGTCAATTCTCACTGCATGTAACATGCCTAAAAAAAGTTGTACAAAAGATAAGTTGACTTTCAGTGTTGTTGTCACCCTATAACCTATCCAATGCTTTATTTTCAAAGAAATAAATTACATGGATGTTCTCTGGTTGGTTTCATTTATGTTATCTTGTTGTTGCATCTCACATTCATGACGTTTCAATATCACAAAGTTGGACAAGATTTGGTGAACGAGGAGCCTCTAAACATTACGTCTATCATTAGATTTTCCCCTGTCAGCCGGAGGATTATACAACATTGTTGAATGGCACACGCTTGTGAGTAAGGTTGAACCTACTTGAGGTACTATTCTCTTAGTAGAATCAAGTTGACCAGGGTCTGCAAGAATAACCTAGATCATTGTTTGTGTCTCAACAACAATACACGTACAATGATTCGCCCAAGATTCGCTCATCGAGTAACCATTGTTTTTTCCACCGTTCTAATGTCTCTGTGAAGCACTATTTTGCAAAGAGGCCACCATGCCACCTACCATTATCTTCTATACCATTAATAGTTGTGCAAGGATCACATGAATTCTCTAGAGCGAATTCAACTAATCTATCTAGAGGATATAGAGGCTTCACAATAGGAAGAGGTCCTCATATATATGGAGGAATATAGTTAATCCACTTCAAGATGGTTGAGACACCTTGTAAATCATCAAATACAGTTAGATGAGCAACACCATTTGTTGCCAGGAGTTTCGGGCCTACTAATTTCATAGGGGAGCTATGCAGTCCAAGATTGGATTAGTTAAAGGGTGAGGGTGAGCACTAATGCCAACTAATGTCTGTGGAATTTCTTGGTTAATAATCTGGCCATTACCTAAAACCAAAACTGTTTCACAAATTTTCAACCAGATTGAAGTTCCATCGAACAATGTTTGGCAACACCAAATTTCAAGAGCATATGCCTTAAAAAATTTATAACATCTGACTTCACAAAACTACAATTCTAATTGAGTCAAGGAATTGAGTTGCTTTGTACCTTAGTAGAAAACAAAGGCACTAAATTGATGTCCAGGGAAAATTTGGACAGACCAAGACACCGTCAAATTGTTAATTCAATCAAAATATGAAGGTCTAAGCCCTCATAATGCTGAAACGGTATGAAATGAAGGGCCTAAAAAAAACCCCACCCATGTGAAATATTGAAAACCTCAATTAATAATCTTACCATTACCTAAAACCAAAAATGTTTCATAATTTTTAACTAGATTAAAACTCCAGTGAATGTTGTCAAGGTTTTTGAAATTCACTAATAACCACATCATCAAAACAAGAAATGGAAACCAACACTGTAAACACTAGGTTAGCACGAAGGTAGACAACTCCCCCTTCAAGAGGACTAAATTGAAAAATTTAAATAGTGATTAGTTGGTCTGAATTTAAATACTTTTCATTTTTTTTCAAGTTGTGCATATGCATCTTGCATACCTGCTTGACTCAACGGCTTATTCAACTTTGTCATAGTTTCAATAGGTAATTTCACTCCTCTGGAAATTGCCTCCATAAAATACTCTACTACATCTAATGCTCTTCTTGGGTCACAAAACCAATCAATTCTTTTTGTCAATTTTCTATAGCCGTTAGTCAATTTCTTCAATTTTATGGGGGACTTTAAACATATAATAACAAAACACTATAGAGTGTTGAAATATGCAATTAAACACGATTCGAAGGTAATTTTACTACCTTTTATAATAGAGAGTGGTTGGAGACTGGATACAAGTGCTAAAATACATGAATCCGTCTGTTCCAGTAAAAGAGATATGGTAGAAAGAACCCAACAAAATCCCCACTATTCTCTCATTGTGATCGGCATGCATGGGTTGAGGGGGTTGTCCCTCTCCCCTCTCTTATCCAAAAATGTCAAGCATAGTGCTGTCTATAGACACAAGTCAATAATTTTTTCTCTATTAGCGAGGATGGCATCTTAGGGTTTCCATCACGACGACCTCCAGATAAGGCATTCGCGACAGGTCATCTTCCTCCGCCAGTTTCCTATTCTTGGTGACGCCAATGATCTCATCCTATAATCTTGCCTGTATGTCTTGACGAATCACCAGATTCACCAACAACTAATGTAGGGCTGATCTGCTCGTGTCACCACTGGCTAACATGATTTCCGAGAATAGTGTAACAAGCTCATCATCGTTAAGGCATCGGCCACCATCTAGCCTTGGATTGAACAATGTGTCCACGTATGCATAGCCAGCTAGAGGCGGTGCATCCCGACGCTTGTTTATGAGCCCCACCAGGAGTTCCCCGCGCCTCCGATTTAAGTCCACTAAACGCGCCATGCGCCGAGCTAGAAGAAACATTCCAAAATCCCAAAAGATATCCCGCAAAATTTACGACGCCACTGAATTTTTTCCAGCACCATATCTCGCAAGTTGTGCTTGATGGAGTCCACTGTCTCCTCATCTGAGTTGTTCCCAAAACAGATGCATGGGAGCATGCACAAGACTGTGGTTCGAAAATCCTCCATGACTATCACAAATCCCCCGTTCCAAGTTGCTTCATTCCGCAAGTTTTCTATGAGGCCGTCTATGCTCCAGTGCCTTGCCTCACCAAAAACCTTGATCGCCAAAGGGTTCAGGGCTTCGCCAATCAAATTCCTACGAAGGTTCACCAAAGTGGCCCTTAACCAGCTGAACTAATGGTCTACTAGTTGCTGTTGAGAATTTTCTGCATCCCGCGAGCGGGCAGGCTATCCGTGAAGAGAGAACCTTAACCCCTATTTCCTCGCCTTGAATTGGAAATCAAGATGAAATTTTGTTACGCATTAATATAGTTTTTTTTATTTGCGGCATCCCGATTTGTTCCCACCAAGATCTCCTTCTTTGCACAATCCTAAAAGCCCCAAGGTACCTTCCATGCATTCCCACGGATTTATTGGGCAAGGTACCATGCATCCATTCCCATGGATCTATTGGGAATTCTATTTTAAGAAGGATTTTGGTAAAACGAAGGGACCATTTAAACTTTCTATTTTAGTGATTATTTTTAGCAAGGGTTTTTTAAGTTGGGTTTTTTATAATTATTTTAAGCTGATGAATTTTATTTTGGTTTTTCTATTTTAGGGTAGTGATGCTTGTTTTTTTCCACTTTAGTGATTACTTTTAGTGAGGGTTTATTTTTTTAAGTTGGTTATTATTTTAAGTTGGTAATCTTTTCATTTTTCTGGTATATGGAGTAGTTACTATTAAGCTTGCGATGTTTTTCTTTTTAATTATAGTTATACGGGGTGTAATTATAATTATATGAGTGTGTGTATTTCTTAGTGTATTTAATTTATTTAAATTTAATAATTTAATATTGGTATGTGCGTTTCTTTTAAGTTAGTGTAATTTGTTTTGATTAAATAATTTATTTGTATAAATCAATCTAGATTTTATTTTAGCTTTTGATTTAACAAGTTATATATATATATATATATATATATACTCTTAATAATTTATTTTATGTATCAATCTAGATTTTATTTTAGCTTTTGATTTAACAAGTTTATCTATATATCTATATATATATATATATATATATATATATATATATACTCTTGCATAATAATAATAGTATTGGCGCTATTGTTGGCAAAATCATGGATTGTTAAAGCCCCAAGCCCAAAGGCAATGGTAAGTTGAGTATTTTACCTCGCACAAGAAGATCTGCCTAGAAGAAGAGCACGGAGATTAATCTACCTCACAGAATGTCACTTCCTCAACTTCAAATCTGGTAATATTCATTCTTCAAACAACCATAGTGAACTCACTGCCCCTACATTGGTTCTACTACTTTCTCTTGAAAAAGGAATTTCTCAAATAAAACTCCTAGGGAATTCCCTCATGTTACAATGGATGAGAAGTGATGTTGAGCTCAAAAATTCTTGTTACAACCCATGTTTCAAACTTTAAAGACATCAAGAAATTGCAATCTTTTTTTATTCACTTCACCTTATTTTGTGTATACTGGGAAAATAACAGGGAAGTTGATAAGCTGCCAAAGGGTGGCTTGGAGATGCAAGAAGACACTTGGGGGATTAAAGAATCTATATAAAAAAAAAAAAAAACAGAAACAGAAACAAGAAAAAACAAAAAAACAAAAACAAAAGCAAAAACAAAAAAACCAAAAAGAAAAACAAAACAAAACAAAAGTTTTTATTTTGTGATTTATGAGGGTTTCACCCCATGTTAAGGTGTGTGTCTATGCAAGAGGAGGGTTTTAAACCCATTCAACGTGTCTAATGTGCCATATGATATTATTCTTTTTCATAGTCTCCACATCAAAGTGAATTTACATCATTGGTAATTATCTCCTTGGCCTAGGCATAAGAAATCCATACCATATATGTTAGGGATGAATGTACTCCTCCTATGTGTTTGTGGATGCTGCTCTAACCTTTTGCAATAGGCAGAGATAGAGCTTGCCTGATATTTATGTTTTAATCATCTTCCATTAAGGGACAACATTAAGCTGCTATGACATAAAATAAGTTAAGCACCAACAAGGGGTGCAAACAAGTTCACCCAACATATAACATTAGCCAATTGAGATGATGTTACCACTACTAGTTGATTAGATTCAACCAAGAATTCCTTCCTACTAGCTAAGGTTTGCAATGCAAACCTCTTCTCATCCTTATAAATATGATAAAAGTAATCCATCAATGGGACTAGATCATCTTATCTTAAATCAAAACCCTTATCATTTGGCATTTTGCAATAGCCAAAATCTATTTTCGATGTATCCGATGACCATTATTTTTCTTCATTGAGGATCAAAAGAGAAGATTCTCCTTATTTAGTTAGAATGGAATTTCCTAAAATTGATCTTTGGGGATATCTTGTACCCAATAAGAGCAATTCCAAATATATGTGATATAGATGACCTATTTGAGGTGTCCTTGATGAGATGAGTAAGCGCCATCCCATAGTAGAGCTACTAGTAGTGTCCCAAGATGAGCCCTACTATATTATAGAAAATTTTCTCCTCATGAGATAAAAATATGTTGTTGTTGGGCATTACACATCCAACATGCATAAGTCCTATGCAATCAAGAGTTAGGTGATCTCCTTAGCACACCCACATCATTCCCAACACCTACCTCTATTTTTTTGAATGATCAGAACCAATAGTCGTAGAAGAAGGTTAAACAAATGGCACGTGCCCAATAAATTTGTATTTTCTGGATTCCTTTAAATGAGTAAATTTTAGGGCTTTAGTCAAATAATAATATAGAAAAATCTCATTTCAATCTTAAAAAATATAAAAATATAAAAGTTAGAGAAACTTCTCACATATCAATTTTTTATGTGTTCAATTTGACAAGATTAATGGTGCAAGCCAAAAAAAATAGTCTTTGTTGTAGGTAGGGACTAAAAATAGATCTACTAAATGGGTATAAACCATTTCATAGATAAGAAACAAAGGAATATATCTTCCTAACCAAATATCAATTTTGGAGTTCTCAAAACAAAATAGAAAAATCGATATCCTTTATTTCTTAATATTCAACCATATTCCTTCACAATCTGAATGAACATAATCCATGTTCATGTCAATGTTGACATCAACATCATAGATATGTTCTTCACTTAAGCATTTTTTTCTTGAAAGTCTACAACCTGTGACAAATCTGCATACTCGGGTTCATATGATGTATTATTTCTCAATCCTTTTGGAGGACATCTTAACACTACATAGCAATCAGTCTCAAGTAGATCCTATACATAGAATACTTGTTTAGCTTGTGATGCTAGAATAAATGGATCATCTTGCCAATGATTTTGACTTAAGCATTTCTTCATATTCACCATTGTAAAACCCAAACCATCATTTTTTATCCCTCTCTTATTGTATACATCAATCGAATTACATTTGAAAAATATGTACTCCACACAAAAATAGTCCAAGGTAATTATTTCTTCCACCACTCCATAAAATGTTGTGTTTTGAAGTACAAGCTTTGCATCTTTGGAACTTGACCTCATCATTGTTTGAGCTTCCATACACACGCCACAATTTCGGGTGCTTCTCTCATTCTCTATGATTTTTCTATGGAATATATAACCATTGATTAGGAATCCCTTGTACATATTCAAGAATTTCCTAGGGCCACACGCTAGCCATTTAAGTGTATCAGACACCTTTCCATCTCCTTCCACCTGTATAGTATTATATTTTTAAATGTAGTTAGAATTCATACATTAAACCTCTAAGGAAATATTTAATTTCCTGCATCACAATATTCCCATAAACTAATTTTAAGTACACTTATAATATAAATAATATCGTTACTTGTTGTTTTAACCAACTAGTAAAATTATGGGTGTGGAGTTTTTGCAATAGAGCTTCATCCTTTTCATTTGCGTAATTGAGTCAGTAATATCCATTTTGTGCATTCTAATTCAACAATTATGGACAATAGATATGGTTGTTAATGTGTTTTGATAAAATATGAATAAAATATTTTTAAAGGTAAAATATGTTAATATATCCATGGATCTATGTTTTGTTAAACCATAAACAAACAAACAAAAAATTACAGGCCAAATATGTTACTTACGTTATCCATGGATCAACTTCGTTTGTATGAAATAGAACCCACCTATGGGTTTATTCCCAACTAATGTCATCTAGTTCTGAAGGAATTAGAGCAGATATTGGATTTCTGTCAAAGATAACTTCTTCAACTTCCTCATCCCACACTTCATTTCGACATTGTGTGGATCCAATAGCTTCCATAGCGTTCAAGAGTCTTGCACAAAACTTTATTGGTTCCTCCATATTATAGCTTTCAGAAATGCATCCTTAAGGCCTATTTTTGTTCTTAACATAACTCTTACATACTTTTATGTTCCTACAAAATGAACAAAAGAGAATTAAGTAATGTCAAAAGCTTTTAAAAAAAATCATCTTGTTGTTATGTTTCATAAAAATTAAAGTTTCACATACCTCTCAAATGGGTACATCCATCTATATGCAACCGAGCCACAATATTGAAGCTAGTGTACCAAATGTACATTCAATTGAAACATTATACCGAAGAATGAAGGAGTAAAGTACTTTTCAAGAAAGCGTAATGTACCCACAATATCATTTTCCAACTTGTCAAGACTCCCTACTGAAACTAATTTTGCACAGATTTTCCTATAAAAGTGAATGGATAGCTCCCTGAATGTGTGGTCTTGAGGGAAAAGTATGTAATAATTTGATTGAAGGTGAACATTAAAAAGGCACTGTTGAATTGTGATAATGGACCTGAGGGAGGAATTGTCATTTACACTTAACCTTGGAAATTATGGGTTCATTTTAGGAAGTATTTTATCTCCTCAAAATCAAGCTATTGGCATCACTATATTAGCAATGCCTTGTTATACCTCTGTCCACAATATCTTCAACATATTCATTTTTCTATGGTCTATGGCTCATAAAAATGGATCTATAATGGTGTGGAAGTAACTCTCTATGACTACATATTGCCTCTATATGCACCTTCTCAAGAAGTCTATTCAAACCCAGATGTGATTCTTTAAGGCTCATATTTTTTCTAAGGTACGACTTATCTAAGTCTTGTATGTATCCTCCAAACTTGCACTCTAGACTTTGTCAATGGAAATTCTCGGTCTTCCTATATTATCCATGACACACTGAATAAGGCATTTGTGATGTATATGTCACATGGATAGTAGCACTCAGAAAAACTCATAACAGTGACTTAAACTCTAGACAATAATCTATTTTAACCTCATAAATTCTTATGTCAGTGACTTTCCTAGATGAGGGCAGTAAGATATATGGAGACTAATGCAGTGATAAGAATATGTGCTTATAGTATGAATATACGAAAGAATCTTGGAAATAGTATATTCCACTAGAAGTTTGTGGATGTAGTCTAGCATATTACAGAAGCAAGTATCAAAGAAGTTTACTAGTTTAGTTGTAGCATGAAGGCATAATTGAATTATTTTATCATCTTGAGAAAGGAGCCTCATCATAGACATTTTCTTCAAAGAAAGAGTTAGTTCATGAATGAAGTTGACTAGATGACAAAATGAAGGAAAGAGGTATGTGCATCTTTAGATAAGAGCTCTTCTTTAGAAAGTAGAGTTCATGTATCAGAGATATGGTAGGAAGAGTTAGATGTAGAAATATATTTGGAATCATGTGCACAATATGTCTTGGTTAAATACTAGATGAAATAAGGACTCTTCATATGGGTAATCGATGTATAGAATCATTATGGTCGTGCATAAAACCTGGTGATATTGATCAGCATCTGACATGGTCTCTGTTAGGGTCCTATGTTCCATAGTAATTAGGATTTGTTAATCTTTCAAGTCAATCAAGGTCAAAAGACAAATTTTGGTCTATACTAGCAAAATTTGCCAATTTATAAAGAAAAAAGTATGAGTCACTGTATAGGTGTCATGCTACTCACAATCCAAAAATGAAGATCATTTCATCATGGTAGGTCATCTCCATATTTCATGAGTCTTTTGATTAATCATGGTCAATCAAACCCTATCAATCATACTTGGACCTTCTTTCCTCAGAGATTAAGTCAAAATTCTACTACTAGGGTTTTTGTTGTGCTTTCCCTTTTCCATGGTTCATAGCTTAATTCAGGATTCAAAGGCCTTTGTTTTAAGCTTATACCTCCTTCATCATTCTTCACTTACCATTCTCCATCGTTATCGTCATCAAAATCTTTTCATTTCATTATTTACAAAAATGCTAGAAATTTGTTGTGCTTTACCCTAGGTCTCTATTTTGACATTTCCCCCCGCGTTTTCTCACTATTTTTAAGAAATTCGACTTGTATTATTTTCCTAACACCCATACATATCCCCCATATTTTTCCCATAATTTTACCTACCTCCCTTCCCTCTCATTCCCTTCCCTTAAGTTGTTTTTGTTTTGCGTTGCGCTTTTACCTAGTCACCATGTTCTCATCATATCTCTTAGATATCATGGCCATTTTCCATGAAATTTTTACAGGAGATGTAGGGGATTAAATGAAAAAACCCACTCAATTTCAACTCAAACTTATGCACGGTTTTCGACCAATGATCCATTGTCATCTACAACAATTTTGGGAGTTTCTTGATATTTGTGACTCTAATTGGGCTGAAATATTTTGTGGAGGTTCATTATGATTATAGTAACTTTGTGTAACAATTTGAGCCCATTTGGATTTATGATTTGGGATATATTCCCAAAATACAATTGCTATAGGAGAGTTGTTGTGCTTTTGAGTATGTTTTTATCATCATTTTCAAAAGCTATTTATGAGCAAATGGAGATGAATTTTGGAAAACAAAAGGAGTTTTTAGTTAAGAATGGAACCAAGCATGATAACCTCCTTCAACTTTTGCACATGTGTTATGGTTAAAGAGGTATGGTTTTGTCTTCCTTTCCACTCTTTTTGAAGCGCTTTTGGATGATCAGTTTTGGAATCACATTTGAAGAGGCTAAAATGATGTTTTTGCATGGTTTAAAGGCTCCAGGGTGTAGTGGAAATCTCCAAGTTTCTTCATAGGTATTCAACAACACTCAAAACCTCACTCAAGTCATCAAAATTTCAAGTCAACTATTTGTTGTCCTTCTGCTAGGATTTGTTGTGCTTTTGTATGACCAACCTCAAGCTTGGATTTTCAAAAAATGGGAAAGTATTTTTGAAAACGAGAGGAGGATTTTTTTCATAACATGCCCAAAAAAAAAATCCTCTCTCATTGTTTACACAATAGTTATTTTCTTCGAGTTACAGGTGGCACTTTTAGACCCATGTTTCATAATTTCCCCAAGCCATAATTGCTGATAGAGTTCTAGAACTTTTTGAAATTCAAGATGGTAGACCTCCAACTTGGCATGGTTCACCTCAAATCTATTTTGATAATGAAGTTTGAGGATTTTTCCATGATATACCATGATTACATATTTAGCTATCACATTTCTAGTTAGTCAAAAATCAAAACCTAGATAGTAGGATATGGGCAAATTATGCAAATATTTTATCCATTGATGCTAGGGAGTGTGAGGGCCAAGTGTCAGGGAAGTGCAAGGGAGAAATCATTTAAAATGCATGGAAATTAATTTTCAGTGAGTTCCAAATGTGCTAAGGAATGAGTGAAAAGGTATACTAGCCAGTGCCAAGGCATCACAATAGAGAACTAGGTAAAAGTGCTTGGAAATGAACAAATAAGAATGTAGTGTGCTAAGGAGTGTCTATGAATTCCAGGTCTCCCAAGGATGAAGTGTGTTAGGGTAAGTTCAAAATAGTACTTTAAGGAGGAAAGCCTATGGTTTTGATAAGGTGTGTAGAAAGTAGTTTCAGAAAAATGAAGAATTTGGGTTGGGCACAACATTGTTTTGTCAATGACTTGGTTGGGTTCCCAAGTCACAAAAAAAGTAAGGTTGTCTATGAGGGCATGACAGATAGGGAGTGCCAAGGTGTTCTAGGGAATGCCAGGAAGTACTAACACATGCTAGAAAGTTCCAAGGTATTTTAGGCATGCCAAGAAGTTCTAGGCACCAGAGTGTGGCGCCAACACATGCTAGGGAGTGTTAGGGCCATGTTCCAGGGAAACACAAGGGAGAAGTAGTTGCAAATGCATGGAAATGGATGAATAAGAGTGTGCAAGATAGTGTTAGCTAGCGAGTACGAGGTGTACTAAGTGTCAGAGAGTGATAGAGAGTACCAAAGCATGCTAAGAAATGCAGGGGATGCTAACATGTGCAACATAGTGCCATGGGATTATTAGGCATTCCAGATGTTATGGCATGTCAAGATGTAAAATCTGTTGCTTAGTTGTTTAATTTTATGACTAGGGTTGGATGTGAGCCTTGTCTTCGTAACTTGTGAAGTTGGATAAGTTGAAATTATACATGAGTAGCCTAAGATGAGTTATGGGAAGTTCTTAGGTGAACAATGCATAGTCTAGTTGAGGCAAGATTTTGTTGGGTTCCCATGTTGCAAAAAATGTAAGGGTAGTTGTGAGGGCATGATAGCTAAGGAGTGCCAGGGCATGCTAAGGAATGAAAATGCGTGCTAACACATGCTAGACAATTTTTTGCTCTGATGGTTTGATTTAAATGTATGGTGTTATTTTTATTGTCTGCTTTCCATAGCACTATTTTTCCTAGTTTGGAACATTACAATTAGTGAGTTCCAGGTGTGCTAAGGAGGGAGTGACAAGGTATGTTATGCATTACTTCCAAGGCATGCTAGAGTGCTAGGAAAGCATACCAATATGTGCCAAGCACCAAGGTGTGCCAATGCATGATAAGGAGTGTTAGGGAGTGCCAAAGAAACATAAGGGAGCACTAGGTCAAAATGCATGGAAATGAATGAATAAGAGTGTGTGACAGGGAGTGTCAGTGAGTTCCAAGTGTGTTAAGGAGAGAGTATCATGGTATGCTAGCTTGTGCTAAGTCATGCTAGATCTCTAGGGAAACATGAAACCAAGATGTGCCAAGTTCTAGGGTGTGTCAACATGTGCTAGGACATTTTAAGGAGTTTCAGGGAAACACAAGGGAGAACTAGGTCAAAATAGTGCATGAAAATGAACAAATAAGAGTTTGTGATAGGAAGTGTTAGTGAGATACAGGTGTGCTGAGGGAGTAACAAGGTATGGTAGGCATTGCTAAGGCATGCTAGAGGCCAAGGAAACATGCCAAGATGTGCAGGGTCCTATGGTGTGCCAATGCATTCCATGGAGTGTTATGGAGTGCCAAGGAAACAAAAGGGATCACTAGTTTCAAATACATGGAAATGAATGAATAAGAGTGTGTGACAGGGAGTGTTAGTGAGTTCTAGGTGTGGTAAGGAGGGAGAGACAATATATGTTAGGTAGTGCCAAGGAATGCTAGAGTTCCAAGGAAATATACCAAGATCTGTCATGTGCCAGGGTGTGTCACTACATGCCAACGAATGTTAGGGAGTGCCACAGAAACACAAGGGAGAAATAGTTCAAAATGCATGGAAATGAAGAGATAAGAGTGTGTGACAGGGAGTGTTAATGAGTTCCAAGTGTTTTAAGGAGGGTACAACAAGGGTATATGCTAGGCAGTGCCAAGGCATGCTAGAGTTCTAGCGCATGTCAGAGAGTTCTAGGGTGTGCTAGGGAGTGCAAAGCATGCCAAGAAATTTAGGGGATTCTGACACACACCACATAGGTCTAAGGGATTGTTAGATATGCCATGTGCTATGGCATGTCAAGATGTAAATTGTGTTTCTTAGTTGTTTTATGGACATGGTTGGATGTGAGCCTTGAATTTGTAACTTGTTAAATGGGATGAGTTGATATTGGACATGAGTAGCCTAAGATGTGTTATAGATGGTTCTTAGGTGAACAAGGAATAATCTATTTTTAGTAACTATAACTTGGTTAAGTTGTTGTAGTCAGGGCAGGACTTGTTTGGGTTCTGGCCAAGTCTAAACGAAGGTAAGGGTAGTTGTGAGGGCATGATAGCTAAAGAGTACCAAGGCATGCCAAGGAATTAAAAGGTGTGATAACACATGGCAGACAATGTCAATGGACGGTGAGGAGTGTTGCAGAGATTCAAGGGAACACAAGGGAGAACTAGCTCAAAGTGCTTGGAAACAAACAGATAAGAGTGTGTGCCAAGGAGTGTTTGTGAATTTCAAGTGTCCCAAGGATGAAGTGTTTTAGGAAAATTTTAGAATAGGACTTGTAGGAGGCAATCCTATGGTTGTTATAAGGCATGGACAAAGCAATTTAAAAGAAAGGGATACTTTGGGTTGGGCATAATATTGTTTTGCTAATGAATTGGTTGGGTTCCCAAGTCACAAAAATAGTAAGTTTATCTGTGAGGGTGTTGGCGTCAGTAAGTTCAGCCTATCAACAATGATAAAATATGCTATTACAAGGTTTTTTTAGGGTATGAAGTCAAATTTTTGTCATTTTAGTGAGTCTTCAAATAAAAATTTGGTCACTAGCTAGTGTGTCTAGGGCTATTTCCACTCTCTCAAGAATTTCATATGCCAATCACTTTCATCACTCAGTTGAGTCTGCCATCATGAAAACATCATTAATATCACTTCACTCACATCATCATGGTCTCCATTAAGCTCAGTATCTCATTAGGTTTAAGGTCACAAAATCAATCATTTCATGTATAAATATGGAAAATGAGGAGTAGCAATAGGTAAATTTGTTCAATAACACTTGATTTCAAATGTAATTTATTTTTTTAGATGTAATAATGTTCCCAAGGTTCTAAATTTACAAGAAGAGGTCCTAAGGCTACAAAACTCAAAAATAAAGTGAATTGGTGAGGTGGGCCATCCTACCTCATTAATCACATAGACACGAAAAGAAAATTATAAAAGCACATGGCAGAGATGATTCACACTCATTTGCACTTGTCTACCATCCTAGAATTGAGCTCCCCCATCTCCTTTGCCAAAAATTGTGACTCCATAGTCCCCACTGGAAAAAATTGACTCTCACTATGCATAGAGAAACTTTGTTATGCACTTGATCATCACACTGCACACAAGAAGCCTTCACTGTGCAAGAGGGTGAATTGTCCAAAATTGTTGTTTGACCACCAAAATTTATTTTACAAATCTCCTCTTCAGTCATTTCATCCTCGAGGCTCTATAACAAGTAAGTTTAATCATTTTGATTCCGTCCTTTGCCTCATATAAGTTTAACCATTCTCATTCCCTCCTTTACCTCATATGTCAAGAAAATGATCAAATACTTCTTCTACTAAGGTTTACATGATTTTCATGGTTTTGATCCTGAAATGATGATTTTCTACCCTAAACCCTAGATTCCTTGTCCCAACACCTTTGTTTGTAGCTAATACACCATTTCCATCCATCACAAAGCCTTATCCCCTCATTTTCTATGATTTTCCTCTAAACCATAATATACCCTATCTCTTTCTAGGAGAGGCCTTTGTTTTTGGCCTTTCTACCCCCTCCCCCCACTCATTTCCCAAAATTCATTTTTCCCCTACTCACTAACATCATCCCCTTCCCTCTCAAATTTCCTTACAAATTTAGGCAACTCCTAAGTCCATCATACCACCTCATTCCCTCACAACAACAAATTTCATTGTTTTCTCTTGCCTTTCACCTACGGTTTGAGGTATGTATCTTGACTCATCATCGTGATAGAAGAGGAAGTACAACAAGGGGGGGATGATACTGAGGTTTGAGCCCTCTAATTGCAATGAAATCACCTCCTTGCCATTTGTCATGAAATGCTTTGAAGATGCCAATTGTTTAGGGTTTTGTCAAAGAGTGCAGGAAGTAGGTTACCGTGTGCATCTCACAGGTATATTTGCCCTCACCTTGAACGAAGACAAGATCACCATTGTAGGGACTGATTTTTGTTTTCAATGGATGCCATCTCTCAAGCTACATGCATACCAAACCATGGTGAAAATTTGTTCAAAGGCATGAACCTAGACCTAGAAGATTACAAACCCTAGTTGAAATCACAATACAAAGGAGCTCACTCACATGTTTTTCCATTCATATACTTTTTGGAGAGAGATGAACCATTGATGAAGGTTGTAATGAAGTTATTCATATGTGAGGGAAAATTTTCCAAGCTATATCAATACCACATAAGACTGCTCATGCACTTTACGACTACCAATTCTCTAAATTTGTCTAGTTATTTGTATATGATCCTAACCAAAATGTTTGAAAGGGTGCAATTGAAAGGAAAAGTGCATTATCCCAACCTTTTTTACCATAGTCTGATAAAGGTTATAGTACTCCATTAGTTAACAGAGAATAATATGACATGGGACACCTTCCTTGAGGCAGCCTTGAAAACGCATATAACCACTTCACCAAGCCAACACCAAATCACGTGAGTACATCCCATGGAGGTGGGGTCATCAAGCAAACATGATGAGGTTTCCAAGGCACCTAGGCCTGAGGTGACCACGACATATCAGATAGACAAAAGGCTTGTGTTGCTCCTCAAACTGACGAAGGTGCCAAGCCTACTACATCAATAGAACAAGGAGCACCATCACATCATGAGGCTTCTTTGCATGATGAGGAGCCCATTTAGCATGAATTTGACCTAGTTGACTTGGAGGCACATGATCAGAATAAAAGATTAAAACAATTCATCAAAGATAGGGATTCTCATATCATGAAGATCAAGGAAAATTTGGAAAGAGCCAAATTCATCATTTCACTCCTTGAGCAAGAAAACACTGAACTTAAGGAAAAATTGCTCGTCATGGAGAAAGTGCAATTCAAAGCCAAGAAAGAAGACATGAAAGGCAAGGAAGTGGTGGACCATGAGGACACTGAGAATCATGAAGGACATGTGGCAGGGAAGATACCAAGGACAATGGGTCTTAGGAAAGCACTTCAGAGGGAAAGAGAATAGAAGCCACCAATGGAAGAATTGACCTTTAAAGATAGGATTGCCATGGAAATAAATGAGGACATATATTTTTGGTTTGACAAAGTCAATTTCCACCTTGAAAGGCTCCTTGAAAATTCCATAAGGGGTAACAAGTTTCAAAACAAAATGGCCATCCATTATTACACAAGGAATTAGGTTGCCAAGGTCAAAATCAAGTAGTTGAAGGAAAAACTCAAGGAAATCCTAATCAGCCAAGAGGAGAACGGCAAGTTATATTTTCTTGCTGATGCATCCATGATTGCATAACATGCCTCATTAGTCATCTCTAGACAAATTTTTGGAGGATTTGGAGAAAATTTTGCGTTTTGGTGTAGACTGGTGCAAACTTGCACTTTTTCGGCATTATTCTATCTAGGAGCGCAGTGAGCTCACATTGTGCTTCTTCCCCAGAGCTTCGAATGATGGAAAATCAGAATTTGTGGAAATATTATGACCCCCTCTAAAAACCCATTTTCCCACTTTCCTGGTCCCGGGCTCATTTTTTGAGAAATTTTCGAAAAAGAGGCCAAAAATCACCTTTCTGCCCCTTTTTCCATTTCACTATGCACCTGGAGACACCTTGGGAGAATGACCGTATATAAGACAAAAATGGGCCCTTTTGAGTGAAACAATACTCTAAATACATATACACTCTCCCATATTTCCAGAACAAGGTTCAGATCTAGATTTAGAATTCAGAAAAGCACTCAAAAATGGCCTCCAATAGCTTGTTTTGCACCTGGAAATTTCTGAGATTTTTGTAAAATTCTCACTGTGTAATTTTTTGTAATTCCTAACTTTGGTAAAAGAAAAAAGGGTGAAGTATATGAATGTGAGGGGTAAAATTAAATGTAAATAGTGGGTGGTTGGTCATTTTAAGTTGTTTTAATGTAAATTTGACCTCATTTATGAGAGAGGTTGGAGTCAAAATTAATTGTAGAAGTTGTTTTTAACTTCCCTAGACATTAGAGTTTGGTTAGAACACCTCATGGACTAGTTCCTAGAGTCATGGATTCGACCCCTCAGAGTGGGGAGATGTTGTTTTGGTATTTAAGTATCAATTTATCAATGATAGAATGGGTTGGATTTTAGAGGAGAGAACTATTGTAGCTTGTACTTGGACATTTTTGGAAATCAAAGGAAACAATTTGAAGCTATTATCTAGGAATTCATGTGGAGTAAGTTTGTCATGTTTTTTTTTCTCTTTTATAGATTTATATGAAATATATTGATCTTATATTTCCATTCATCAACTCCTCAATGGATTTCCTTATATTTTATAAATAAAACTATTTGCATAAAGCTTTGTTTTGATGGAAAAACCATTATGTGTTACTTTCTCTCTTGCTTAATGAATTCATGTTTCATGCTCATTAAGACATTTTTCTTCTTATAAACACTACACTACACTGAAAAACCCTAAGATCCATCACAAAAGTAATGCTACCTTGCTCCTTTATATATTTGTTGTTGTAACCCTTTGATCGTCTAACCTAGCTACCTAGTTTTTCTCCCTTATCCAACAACAAAACCCTAAATTTTCCAAAACCCACCTAAGCCTAGCTATCTAGCCTAAAATCCTTTATATTTCAGTCATCTCTTAGTTGTGATTTCATAGAGAGATCCCTCTCTGGATTGGTAGGGATAGCTACCAAGCTAAAATCTTGGCCTGTGGTTACGTCCACGATCTCCTCATCAGCCTGGGACATTGTGGAGGATAATAGAGGGCATGACAAATAGGGAGTGCCAAGGTGTTCTAGTTAATGTAAGGTTCCCAAATCATGGAAAAATTAATTCTAGTTGTGAGGTCATGACTGCCAAGGTGTGTTAGGGAATGCTAGGGCATGCTAACATATGCCACATAGTACGAAGACATGTCAAACATGCTAATATGTGCTAAGTGCTAAGGCGTGTCAAGGTGTACAAGGGTGTGACAATGCATGCTAAGGACTATCAAGGCAACAAAAGGGAGGAAAATGTTAAAATACAAGTAAATGAGCACATAATAGGTTTAATAAGTCATCAATTTACCTTTTCCATGAGGGGCATGCTAGGCACGCCTACACTAGGTTCCAATAGGTGCGAAGTGGCAAGTGTCAGTGCATTCTAACTGCCAAATCTTCCTCCATTTCTTATCATCTAGTTTCCAATAATTGATCTGAAATAACTATAATATCAACCATTCCAAAGCATACCAAGTCATCTCAACGCATTCCAAACATGCTACAACTTTCCAAGTGCCAACACGTGTCAAGTGCCAGTGTGCATCAGGGAGTGTGATGCATGCTATGAAGTTGTAGAGCATATTGAAGGGTGCTAAGGTGTGCTAGATAGTGCCAACGCATGCTGACGAGTGTTGGGGAGTACTAGGAAAACTCAAGGGAGCACTAGGTCAAAATGCATGGAAGTGAATGAATATGAGAGTGTGTCGAGGAGTGTCAATGAGTGCTAGTTGTCATACCAATGAGGGAGTCACAAGGTATGCTAAGTACGGGTAAGAAATTCTAGGGAATATCAGCGCATGTCAAGAAGTTCTAGAGTGTGCTTGGTAGTTCTAGGGTGTGCTAACATGTGCCAAATAGTGCTAAGGCATGCCAGGTGCTAAGACATGCTAGAATGTGCAAGATGCCAGAGTATGCCAATATGCATCTAGGAGTTTCAAGGAAACAAAAGGAATAACCAAGCTAAAATGTAAGGAAATGAACACATAAGAGGGTTAATAAGACGGGACTTTATCTTTTTCAAAAGGGGCATGCTAGGCACGGTAATAATATGTTCCAATACATGCCAAGTGCCAATGTGCGCCAAGTGCTAATGTTTCTCAATGTAATATTATGCCAAGGTGTTTCATGGCATGCTAGGGACTACAAGGCATTCCAAAACATGATAGGGGAGTGCTATGCTATGCTAGGGCATGCCAACATGTGCTTGGGCATCTTACTCATGGCAAGAGTTTCTAAGTACAAAGATGTTCTAAGTACAAAGATGCTCCAAGACATGAGAGGTGCCAAGGAACGTTAGTGTACTGTTCCAAAGCATGTTCAGGTGTGCCATGAGTGTTGAGGAGTACTAGATCTCTCTCATTAATAGAATTGACAAAGCTTGATTATGTATTAAATAATATAGTTCCTACACACACTAGTGGAACTTTATTGAAAGGAAATTTGCTAGATAATAAACCTAATAGAGATGAATCATGTGTTGAGTCATAGGAAAACAATATTCTTATGACTTGAGGGAAATGATACAAACTAATTACTTCTTAAGAAAGTGACTAACTATAACCACTATGACCTTGGACACATAATGAAAAAGACTCCGCAACAATGGTCTTAAGTCATTATCTTTGGACAAAAAAATATAGTAACACATACATAGCATCATAAAAAAACTCATTGGAATGATCAATGATGATGAACATTTTTTGACCATCACCAAAAGTAACCAAAAATAACATTGGTGAGGGTCAATAAAAGATCGTCACTAGAAGTGTCACCAAAGAGAGAATTAGTGATGGGCCTTTAATGACCCTCAACAAAAGTGTCACCAAAGAGAGAATTAATAATGAGCCTTTAATGAACCTCACCAAAAGTGTCATTAAAAATGTCTTTGGTGACAAAGCTTAAAGGACCATCACTATATACACTTACAACAACATTTTTTAAAGATCGTCACCAAAAGTAACCAGAAAGAGCATTGGTGATGGTGAATAAAAGATCGTCACCAGAAGTGTCACTAAAGAGAGAATTAGTGATCGGCCTTTAACGATCCTCACCAAAAGTGTCACCAAAGAGAGAATTAGTGGCGGTTCTTTACTGACCCTCACCAAAAGCATCATTGAAAATGTTTTTGGTGACAAATCTTAAAGGACCATGACTATATACACTTACAACAATGCATTTTTAAAGACCGTCACCATATGTGACATTGGTGAAGGACCTTAAAGGTCCGTCACAAGCATGACCCTCACCAATGACATTTTTCTTGTAGTGAATGAACTCTTAAGACAAGCGTATGTTATCCCCTTCAAGATTTTGATTAAAAATAATTGGAGTACTCACTAAAAATAGCGGGGGAAAATGAAAGTGAGACATCTCTTGTATAAGCAGCATGTCACTCTTGAACATGACACTCGTTTGTTTCTCGTGTCAGGTTTGGGATATCCTCCCTCAGTCACTTGTATTTCTGAGTTTGGGTGATTAATTTTTCCTCTCATCTAACTATTTCATTTCTTCATCATGACCATTGGTATTATGTCGAGTCAAATGTTGCCACACTCTAGAGTCTTTTCACCGATATGTTCAAGAGAAATCCTATCTACAATTTGATTACCTATACGTCGTCTGACCTTTTTTCTACAATCATTCCACTTTATCCCTCATTTCATGTCCATGATGGGGGAATCATCATGGCCCTCCTTTGACGAGACTTCACTTCCTTTCCACTTCATCTCATTATCGAGGAAGTTGACTTAGAGAATCCCTTTCAGTACCTTAGAACTTGCATGCCTTAATGGCAATTTCTTTGCATCTGAAGATAGGTTTTCATCATTGGCAATCGATCAAATGATTCCATGAGTGTTTGAATTCAGCTTCATTTTCACATTCATAGATTGTACTATCAGATTGGTGGTTCCTCTCATGCTGGTTAACGATCCACATCATTGGCCAATAATCAAGTGGTTTTCTAGCATGTTTGACTTCGATACATTCATTTGCATGTTATAATTTGTAGTTTGATTGGGTTAGAAGATGGAGCACAAGAGCCTGAGTTTTTTCTGATAAGACTCAGGCTACATGGAGTTATGTGTTGTTCGTGATTGTACACATGTTTCTTCTATATGGATGGCTATGACCATACCATGGGACTTTATGTTTATGATGATGATGATCCTTCTATATTGGGTGGCTGCATCCATACCTTGGATCTTAGACTTACAAATGATCATTTTCATTCAGATGACTACACCCATTCCATGGATATTTCCACATAGTCCTTTCTATTTGGATGGCCATGTCCATACTGTAGATTCATGTTTTGATATCAAATATGTATATGTATATGCATCCTTGATTTGTAGGTTTTCTGACAGTGTTTGTTCTCATCCCTGCAAAATATCATAAACCATCTCAACCATCACTTCATGTTCTACTTTCATTATTTAGGGGGAATTTGTTACACAGTATTTTGTCACACCTCCTACACTTCCCTGTGGAATGCTATGAAGTGCCCGAAACTTGGCAATTATGTGGTGTACGCATCTTGATATGTAGTTTAGATCCTCCCTAAAACACTGATGGAAACATGCCTTGAGCTTTTCCTCAAGAAGTAAATTCTAAAACCCTAATTTCACGACCAGCGTGACTGTGACACTTGAAACTAGTGCTGATGGTGAGTTTCACTATATTGGCATCGCATTGCCAATGTGCCTTTTACTTGGATACTCACGCTGATCCCTAAAAGGAAAATTTTCCCAAGGAGGACAAGAAGCTTTTTGATCTAGAGGCTTCCCGAACAACAAGATGGAGGTTGTTCGGTGTGGATGTGGTCGAATTCTCCCAATATTTCCCTTTGATCTTATCAATATGAGTTACCTCCTTGAGATGAGGGCCTTCTCCTCTATTTGGAGAGATCCTAACTCCCTCTCCATTCCTATATATTCATCCTGTCCCATTCTCAAATGATTGCTCTTTGACTATTTGCACCCTTATGCTGAGATAGTGCATACACGCTACTCATTTGACTTGGAGAAGGAGTGCTTGGAGAGCTTGAGCTTATACTTGGACATTCACTCAAGGAGATCTTATTAACATCAAGGCTTGGTTGTACCCAAACGCTATGAGTAGTAGAGTTGAGCCTCAGGAGCAAGCGATTCGAGATCTTCAACAAAGGAGTGAGTTATAACATCCGAACAAGGTAGGCAATCTTCCTCTTCTCTAATTTCAATGGTAATTTGGGGAAGTGGGTTATATATTGTCATGTAGGTTTCTAGTCCCACTCATTGGGCTAGATGGATCATCTATGTCTATAGAGAGGATTGACGTAGAAAACAATGCTCCTCTTGGAAGCTTACTCCCATTTTTCTTGATAATTTCACCATAAATTAAATAATGGTGCCATCTATTTTGAGATGAAACCATAGATGAGTTAAAGAGGAATCACTCCCGTAAGTCACTATTTCTTTTTGAAGTAAGTATGAGTCTGTCATTAGTGGTGCGTTGAATAGTCCACTATTCATAGTGCGGTTTGGAGCTTAAAACTTTGTCTCTACTTTTTTTAACTAAATCGGGCTTCAAGTCATTTACTTGAATATACCACGTTTAATAAGCCCTTCCAATATGCTTTTTATTCTAAAATTAATATTGTGGTATAATGTTTGTTATAAGGAAAATTCCATAAAGGAGATTTGATTCCTGGTGATTATATTTCATATTTGGTTATTTTGAGAATGTGGAATTGCAGTTTTAAATTAAGAAGATGAAATTTGCAAGCTAATATTTAATCATTTTTAGTAAAAGGTTTGTGTAAGAAGGAAGTGAAATTGAACACTTTTAATTTGTTGCCCGATTTATTTCATTACTAGTTTTGTGGATATCTAGATATTTAAATTGTCGATAGTTGTTTTTCAATTTTTTTATTTATTTAAAAAAAGGGATTATTGTAAAGTTATTTTCTACAATTTCATTAATGTCAAATCCATTGTCTGATCTACATATCTTAACAATTCCATGAAGCTTGATGGTACAAATTATGTTCATTTGAAATTTAAGTTACAAACATACTAGAAGCATATAATTTGTGGACCATAGTGATGGAGATGAAGCTAAACCCACTGTTGGTGTTGTTGGCTCAGATTGGGATAAACACAACGTGAAACCGAAGGTGTTGATGCACATGTCTATGAAAGAAAACATCAATCCTAATATTAGAGATTGAAAAAAATCCAAGGAGACATGAGATGTGCTCAAAACCTTGTATGAAACAACAAATTCAAATCAGAATTTATTTCTAAAGAGTAAGTTGTTTTCTATCAAGATGGAGAAACATGAAAGTATAAGCAATTTAATATATCGTGTTAAAGATTCAAGTGACTAAATAGGTGATATTTGTGAAAAGGTTTCTATTGTAGCTTTGGTAACAATCACTTTGAAAGGCTTAGTACCAAATTATCAAATCTTTATTTCAAGTCTCTCAACTAAAGCGAAGCCACCTACATTAATGAATTGGTGCAGATTATTCTTCAAGAGCTAGAGAGGATGAAGAACTTTCATTTGGGATCGACTAGTTAATATTTGGAATTGGTGGTGAAAGGGAAACAACTATATAGAGGTAAGACAAGGGAACAAAAACAAATAAGATATATTTCAAGAAAAGAAAAAATGTAAAGCTCCATCTAAATTTGAGTCTAATGTTAAGAACAATGATCTATGCTTTTATTGCAGGAGACCTTGGCCTCTTTTTGCACGATATTTTGCATCATTTTAAAAACCATTTCTCACATCCAATTTTGCATCCTTTTGAGCATCCAAATTTTCATCTAGATTTGCATCCTATGTTAAGCCATGTTTCATGTCCACCTTTGCATCCCATTTTGTGTCTAATGTTACGTTTAATTTTGATTCATTTTTCGTGTCTACCTTTGCATTTGTTTTTGCACCAAGTTTTGCATCACTATTTGCACCTCATTTTGCATCCAACATTGCATCCAATTTTGAGTCATTTTTATGCCCATTTCTGCACCATTTATTCTGTCTACTTACGTGTCCAATTTTTCACCATTTTTTATATCCATTTTTGCATCAATTTTGTTCTCTAAATTTGCACCCTTTTTGGCATCCAAATTTGCATACTTTTTCTACCTCATTTTGTGTCCACATTAACATTTCATTTTGTGCCTAGGTTTGAGTCTAAATTTGCATCTAGTTATGCATTATTTTTGGCAATTGATAAAGTGTCATTTATTTCACCCTTTTCTTATCCCCATTTTGCATATTTTGTATAACCCTCACTAATGATGCGCATATATGGCGATGTTCATTAACTATCAGCATTTCATATATAAAAAAATGACTTTTAATTATGGACCTTTAAAAACCCTCAATATTGATACATATATAGGTATAGGTAGTGATCATCACCATTTCCTATGAATATTAGGGCACAATAAAATCAAATCACCAACCACCTTATTGTAAAGTGGGTGCTCTTCCATTGAGCTAGCACCTTGCAAAGAATTAAACCTTGAAATTTTATAAATTCTAAATTCTAAAACTTTAATTAATTATAAAACTTTGTAAAGTCCTATAAATTTCACTGGCTCACCTTGCGCAAACAACCATCTAATAGATGAAAAACATAATTATTTTAGAACCAAGAAGCAACTTTCACATGGGTAATATGCTCAACCACATAAAAAATATTATCAGATTTGATTGTTTAAACTTTAGACTAACCAAACTACCAGCCCGAAGTCCCAAGGTTATATGGCTCCTTTAATACAAGTTTGAAGATGAAATAAATCACTGAAGAACTTAAAATTTTTATACAACTATAGAAAAATGGAAAAAAATAGGCATTATAATAGCTATGATGATTAGAGATCACAATCATGTAGAGTAGGTGATGCAACAAAGATATTGAACATGATGAAGCCATCACGAAATCCAACACGCAGTTCTCACATGGGATCCATGAATATATATACCTTTCGAATGTAAATCTTCTTAATCCCCTAAAAAGTAATATAGAATTCCATTGATATACAAAGGAAGAAAATGGGCATTATAACTTAACTATAAAGATTCAAAATCCTAAAGGGCAGGTTAATTCAATATAAAAATTAAACATATGGAGTAGATGAGATATTGTGCATGGGACTAGCATGAGATTCCCAAATATACATACCTCCAAAAGGTGAAACTTGTAAAGTGCCAAAAAATTAAAATAGAACTTCAATTATTTCTCTAGTAAAATGGAACTTGAAGTATTGAGACCATAATTAATTTTCTTAATCCTCAATAAGGAGGGAAATATTTGATCTTGATGTCATTAAGAATCACTTCATGAGGTACCATAGTATGGAGGGATAGATGAAACTGCAGTACCTATTGTAGGAAATCGAGGTTGGCTAGATTGTGGAAGTTGAAAGGTTTTATATTGGTCATAATGCGGGTTGTACAACATTGGTGCTACAACACCATGAGAAACATATCCATGTATATGCAGGTTGTCCTGTAATTGTAGGTCCATATAAGGGTTTTGTAACATAAGAATATTGTGGAGCATATGAAGGTATTCATGTAGGTTATAATGTTGTGGAGTAAGAGGAGGTAGTTGTGACCTTGGATATGATGACTAGTTTGGGTAGATTGATGCATAACCTGGTTGTACATGCGGCCCCAATTTTACTTGAGAGGATGATATAGGTTGTGAAGTGGCCTTCTCCTTTTGGCCCTCAACTGCAAGTTTCACTATAACTTACCTTCCCTACATGTAAAAAAAAGCATAGATTCTAAACTATAATTTTCTAAAGAAGTCAAGTCTATCATTTAAGCTACACAAAACAAGATAATCTCGAGATAAAAAATGCACAATTTCATTCCCTGTATCAATATTTTTGTTTAACTCCTCAATAAGTTGAAAATCCATTGGTTTAAAAAGCAAAAAAAAAAAGACCAATTTGGACCCCCTTTCTGCTAGGATAATACTTCCACCTACAAAGAATAGAACACATGTATAACCCAAAGGATACATGAAAGTCCAAAGGAAGGGGAAGCTTGGAACCTCTTAATAAACTAGGTTTTGGTGGGTGATATATAATGGATTATCAAAGGGAAATCCAAAATTATTAGGAAAAGAGGAGCTATCATGAATGAAAATTAGCATGACCTTCAAAACTACTAGATTGGCATAGTGGGGAAAAAATCAAATGAAGCTTGAATCTAATAATTGATCTTCGATTTGAATGTTGAAGATTAGCATTGATTTGAGTTGACTCAACTCCCGGATTTAACCAACATCTTTTGCTTTCATGATGTGATTAGAATTGAAATTAAAATAGCATAAAGGAACATAAGTGCACGCTGTAAAGAAGAAGGAACATGACAATCATTAGCAACATAAAACACAAGGCATTGATAACAGAGTTTGTCCAAGAAGGACTACATCTTCGATCCCCAATGTCAAGATGGTGTAGGCTACTGCATTAAGTGTTGTCAATAGTGATTATGTACATAGGTGGTGATGTCACTATCATACAAGGAAAATGCCCTCACGCAAGAGCGGCTCCAAGAGATGTTCCACTGCAGAACTATCATTAAAAAAGGACTCCTATCAGTATGACCTAAACTCATGAATGATGATAATGAGCATCCTACCAACATGGCATAAAATGGATCTCAATGCAAAAATACATGGCGACAAATGAGTATCCCATCAACATACAACAAAGGGATCTCAAACAAAACATGACGCATCATGAAAACAAGTACATCCCATAGATGATTCGGCATCACATCAAGCAGGAATCATGAAACAAGTAAGAAAAAAGATCCCACATCAGCATCAAATAGGGATCTATGGAGCACAATGCATCTCATAGAAAAAAGAAGTACATCAACACACTGCATATACCTCACATCCAAGGGCCATCTGAAGAAGCAGATCTCGAACTGCTGAAGTTGTTCATGCCATCAACCTCATGGAATAAATCACATGGAAATGGCTGCTTGTACATGGATGTTGACACCTCATTCCACATAGAAAAGTTGCTGAAGAATAGATTGAGAAAATGAGAAATCTAAATACACCATCAGATTTGTGGTGCCGAATAGTGAAAAATCGAATGTCTAATTTTTGAATTCTGAGAAATTAAGAATATGGGGCTCAAGGAATCTTTTAGGTTCCCCTAGATTCCTCAAAGATTATACTCCATGGGTGGAATGGAAATTTGCAACTCCAATGGTGAATCTAACCTCGCCATTGCGATCCCTGCGGAAAATCATGAAAAATGACTGTAAACTTGACTATGTTCTGACAAAAATAATTTTTACTTCCCTGGAGAATCTTTGGGCATCAAAGAATATTTTACCTCTTCTATCTCAAAATCTGTGCTTTCTCTTAGTTCCTCCATGTCCCTTGTGCACTAACGAAACTGGGTTTATATAAAAAATTTGGGTGGATATTCCAATGAAATCAGTTTGGTATGTTGGTATAGATAGGCGTTTGTTGAGGAGGGGTCAGGTGGTCAAACCCTACCCCTCCCTTCTTTTAATGCATTATTGTTTTAAAAACCACATATTATTTCTTGGCTAGGGGTCAGGTTCGCATTGGGTGGCCCACCCCATACCCACTGTAATCCTTTGGGTGTTGGCACGTATTAAATTGTTTGGAGGAGTCGTATTAAATTGAGGTCATTTGTTTGGGGTGCGTGATTTGATATGGATTGGATGTGTGGATGTCATGTGGGTTGGGCCATCCCTCCCATCGGCTGTGGGTTCAAATCCCACTGGCCCATTTTAATTATGTCGTGGTATTTATGTGAGGATGAGGTGTGGGGTGGTGGGGGTGGTGGCCCACCACCTCACTTTTATATTAATTTATTTTTTAATTTCTATTTAATATAAAGCCACTTTTAACTATTCGGGTTTTAGGTCAAAGGAGACAAATTAATGAGGTGAAAATTTCACCTGGAATTTGACCGGAGTTGGCCAGATTCCATCTACCGGAAAAGGTCCAAATTGTGTCTCCCTTAACCTTCCGAGTGAGCAAAAGTCAACCAAACTTTAACTAATTCTAACTTCCTCATGCAGACTCGGATTCATGAACCTTTTGCACCACCATGATCATGACGATGAGATCTTTAACATGACCCTAGTTTGACCATAATCCAAACACTTTGACTTTTGAGTTTTCATAAGCCCTTTGTCCTGTTTGTGTCTCTAGAGCCACCTGGATCACTCCTCCCTAGTAAGGAGCTTTTCGTCCTCCAAAAGCATGAAAAACAATCTACAACTTTTGTATACCTTGTCTGCATCACAAGCATCTTGAAAGGCCTCACTTCCATCTCCTTCACCTATGTTGTTTAGAGCCTTAAGTGATGAGCCGACACCTGCAACCTCTGTAACTTGTAGTACATTGTTTTGCAAATTACATGTCTGAATTTGATGACCAGCTAATGAACCAAGCATCCCACACTTGCCATGAGTTTATAACACATACTCGGTGGTCAAGTTTACAACAAGATGGACGCAATACCCAATCTATGAAAACAAGGCCAGCATATCATTGTTGTTTCAACAAGTGATGGAAAACACATCATCACTGGAACACATGATTTATAAGCATAAGGCCAAACACTATTACTTTTCTTTGACAAGTGATGGGAACAAAACATCACTTTCAGAGTTTAAAATGTGACTCAAAATAATACCAGACATCATTGTTGTTGAATAAGTGATGGAAAACATGTAGAAATTTTGAATAATATGACACTTATTCATAGAGATTATCCCGATTATACACTATTGTGGAATAGATGCATAATATATAACCTCCTCTACGTTGATCATCAATTTAGCAGCATTAAAAACAATGAAACATCAATCGCATGTGCACATTAACACAGTATGTAACCCAGGGAAAGCTTACAGCTGAAAACCCTACACTATCTGTATATTATAATGATTGAGAACATGTAACAATACATAGTACAATACTCCTCACAAGTACTCAGTACTATCTCCACCTGTTACACACAAACTAGCTCAGATTTGATGCCTCAAATCTCCTCCACTATTTGCCTGCCTCCACTGCGCAATCCTGCAAGAGAATAATGATGAATGGCTGAAGAAAACTCGTATTTCCTTGGCTGAACCACAAAATCCTCATTGGAATTACTCAATCCCACTGATTGTGCAAGATCTCATGCACAACTATAGTCACAACCGATAGCAATCTCAACCTCTAACACCTGTCTCCACTGAACTGTCCATGCACTAAGTTAACTGATGTATCCTTTAGTTGCTTTATGAGTTAATAATTAGTGAATTAATTTTAACAATTAATTCACATCACTCATCACTAGTGCATTCTTCAGTTAGACTAAATACAACTAGTTTAACCAAGTCAAACTGAACACAACTCCATCAACTCCACAATCAACTCCACCGAAACTCAACCACATGAGTTCTAACTAAAGTCCTGCATGCAATAGCTCAACTGACTCACAAGAAAATCATATTTCCTTCTGAAAGATGCATGTGCCACATCTGTAGCTCAAACTAAAGTGCTCCAAGAGGATAAGATAATGTTTATAGTCCAAATATTATTATGAGCTAATAATATTCGACTGTTCTATTTTTAGCCTGGTAGTCTAAAAGTAGAAACTACCCATATGTTTAAAAATAGAAGTCCATCTATTTTTACCAACATGACCAATCATCCACAAATAGCATCCTGCAACTCATAGACCATGATCCATATGTCTAAAAAATAGACATAGTCTAAAAATAGACTTTGTGCCAAAAATAGCCTATGGGCCCACTTAGTGAAGGCGACTTCTTTCCACTAAGCTCCATCATCTTGTTGCATTCTCAACAAAATACATCATCACTTTTACATTTTAAAATGAAACAAATGATTTACAAAAGCATGACCATGAAACACTAACATGTCTAGAAACCATTTTTCACTAATCAAGGTGAATGGGTCACCTCCTTGTGGTGGTTTTGCTTGTTGAACAACTCCTTCATCAGGTTCATGCAGCGACACTTTGTCTTTAAGGCACTGCTCTGGATGGAGCCTCCAACATGTGGCTCTTTGATGGCCACTTCTATCGCAATGACTGCAATAGGTCTTCTCCCTCTAGATTTGTTTAACATGTTTCTTTGCCTGCTGTTGAGAGGGTCTTTCATGCCTCATCCTTTTGCATGCTGCCATTCTTTTCCAACACTTAGAAAATGTATGGTTTTGTAATCCACAAAAGGTACATGTTTTTCGATTCCATGTTTAACGTTCATCTCTAACAACATGATTATAACCAAAATGAACATTTTAATATCAAAACTAGTTATACCTCTCCTTGTTGTCTTTGGTGTCCTTGTGGCAATGACAGCTTGCCTCTACTTTTTCCCTACAATGGGCACTGCCATGGGATGATGGGGATGTGTTCCCATCATTCTTTTTCCTCGACAATTTCAAAAATGTCTCAGAAGAATCTGACACCTTCGAGCATTCTTCTTTAGTGTATCCCAAGCCTGCAAATCGAGGTCTCTGCATAGCCTCCAATGGTTTAGCTATGCCTTAGTTATTGACACCAATTTCTTCTTTGTCCTTATACCTCATCCTGGTAAGGAGCCTCATGTTTGTCACTGTAATTCGTATCTCCACATCTCCAATAGAAATCAGACTATGTGAAAATGAAACCGAAAGGAAATCAACATCTTTTACCTCCTCTATCGATTTGGAAAGGATTGATGAGGAATTCTCATCATCTGTTCTTGGTGGTTCGCTAGCTATCTTGGTGCATTCCCCAACATCCTTTTTGACATACCCAATTCCTAGTCAACAGGGTAATTCTTCTACTTTGATGGGGTTGAAAATGCCTTGGCCATTTATGCCCAACCCTTTCCCTTCATACCCCATTATCTTCAATAGTTTGGAGCTAATTCCTATGGTATGATTTTCAAAAACAATGAAATCATTATTAAGAAATATAAATGAAGATGGAGAACTACTTTTTACCTCACATGAATCATGCTATAGATTTTCCAAGGCCTCGTGCTTTGCTTATAGTTGTCGTAGCAATCTATGTTTCTCCTCTTTCTCTTCATGTAGAAGCGTCTCCAATTCAATGTTCTCTGTCTAAAGATTCTATTTGTTGTGCTTCGATTCTTTCAGGGCCTCTTTTGTGGCTTGCAACTGAAGCTACAATCGCTCCTTTTCCTCTGTCTCTTTCTATAGAGTTTCATACATGATTTCCACCCTTTTGGAAATGTTGAGCATGGTCTCGTACATCACCTTTTCATCCTCTATTGCTGCACGTTCCATTGTTAACTCTTGCAATTCACATCAACGCAAAGACCGCTCTGATACCACTTGATCCAAGTTGACTCAACTCCCGGATTTAACCAAAATCTTTTTCTTTCGTGATATTATTAGAATTGAAATTAAAATAGCATAAAGGAACATAAATGCATGTTGTAAAGAAGAAGGAACATGACAATTATCAGCAACATAAAACACAAGGTTTGATAATGGAGTTCATCCAAGAGGGACTACGTCTCTAGGCTCCAGTTTCAAGATGGTGTAGGCCTCTGCATTAAGTGTTCTCAATAGTGATGATGTACATTGGTGGTGACGTCACTATCATACAAGGAAAATGCCCTTGCGCAGGAGCGGATCCAAGAGATGTTCCACTGTAGGAACTCTCGTTAAAAAAGGACTCCTATCACTATGACCCAAACTCATGCATGATGATAATGAGCATCCTGCCAACATGGCATAAAAGGGATCTCAATGCAAACATACATGGCGACACATGAGTATCCCATCAACATACAACAAAGGTATCTCAAACAAAACATGACGAATCATGACAACAAGTACATCCCATAGATGATTATGCATCACATCAAGCAGGAATCATGAAAAAACTAAGAAATAAGATCCCACATCAACATCAAGCATGGATCTGTGCGGCACAATGCATCTCATAGATAAAATAAGTACATGAACAAACTGCATATACCAAACATCCAAGGGCCACTGAAGAAGTAGATGTCAAACTACTGAAGTTGTTCATGCCATCAATCTCATGACATCTGTTGCATGGAAATGGTTTCTCACACATGAATGCTGACACCTCATTCCACTTAGAAAAGTGGTTGAAGAATAGAATGAAAAAATGAGAAATCTAAACACACCATCAGATTTGTGGCGTCGAATAGTTCAAAATCGACTGTCCAATTTTTGAATTCTGGGAAATTAAGAATCTGGGGCTTAAGGAATCTTTTAGATTCCCTGTAGATTCCTCAAAGATTTTGCTCCATGGGTGGACTGGAAATATGCAACTTCAAAGGTGAATCTGACCTCGCCATTGCGATCCCTGGGGAAAACCATGAAAAATGACTATAAACTTGACTATGTTCCGAAAAAAATAATTTTTACCTCTTCGGAGAATCTTTGGGCATCAAAGAATATTCTACCTCCTCTATCTCGAAATACATTCCTGCTTTGGGTTCCTCCATCTCCCCCGTGCACTAAGGAAACTGGTTTTATATAACAAATTTTGAGTGGATATTCCAATGAAATCAGTTTGGTATGTTTGTATAGATAGGCATTTGTTGAGGAGGGGTCACGTGGTCAAACCCTACCCCTCCCTTTTTTTAATGCATTATTGTTTTAAAAACTGCATATTGTTTTTTGGCTGGGGGTCGGGTCCACATTGGGTAGCTCACCCCATACCCACCGTAATACTTTGAGTGTTGGTGCGTATTAAATTGTTTGGAGGAACCACATTAAATGGAGGTCATTTGTATGGGGTGTGTGATTTGATATGGATTGAATGTGGGGCCGCCACGTGGGCGGGGCTAGCCTTCCCGCTACTTGTGCGTTCAACTCCCACTGGCCCATTTCAATTATGTCATGGTATTTATGTGAGGGTGAGGTGTGGGGTGGTGGGGGTGGTGGGGGTGGTGGCCCACCACCTTACTTTTACATTATAATTTTTTTAATTTTTATTTAATATAAAGCCACTTTTAACTATTCAGATTTTAGGCAAAATGAGACAAATTAACGAGGTGAAAATTTCGACCCGAATTTAGCCGGAGTTGGCGAGATTCTGTCTACCAAAAAAAGTCCAAATTGTGTCTCCCTTAACTTGCCTAGTCAGCAAAAGTCAACCGAGCATTCACTACTTCTAACTTCCCCATGCAGACTCGGATTGATGAACTATTTGCACCACCTCGATCATGATGACGAGATATTTAACATGAACCTGGTTCGAGCATAATCCAAACACTTTTATTTTTGAGCTTTCATAAGCCCTCTTTGTCCTATGTGTGCCTCTGGAGCCACCTCGATCAAGCATAAATGTGGAAAATAAATCAAATAGAAGGGTAGTATCTGATCTTAAATTTCTATTTTCAAGGTTAGATTAAATGGGGGAATTAAGCAAAATAATAAAAGGACTCAAATTGATCATCCAAGCAATTCCTTGAACTGGAAGTTAAAGAGGAAGAAATGCTACTTGAAATTTTTAATAGGTTTGAATGCATGATGTCAAAGAAAATACAAAATAAAAAATAAACTAGAAGATAGATTCGCAAATGAAAAAACGCATAAGCACAGAATCCAATAAGTTTGTGGGATGGGACATCATACAAATGAAGTATGATATTCTAGTAATTAACTTTGAGGATTGTTTTTTTGGGGGATTTGTTGTCTTATGTATCATTGAAACAAGTGAATGAGATTGTCTTGCGATAGAAGGTGGAAAAAAATCAACTATTATTCATGGTTATGAGCTTTAAATCCTTGCATCCAATAGATTTGAGATAAAGAGGTAGATTATAATTGTTTCATATTTGGGTGTTTCTTACCATTATGGTCTAGCAACAAAGCGATTGGGGAAACTTAAAGTACCATTTGATATGTCTTGAAAGGATTTGACATGGTTTAGGGGAAGATTCTGAGCCAATAGATACTAAAGATAATGTGTACAGGGGTTACAAATATTGAAAACAAAATATCTAGGGTGATCCATATATGGATCCTTCTTTTGTTTTTAATTCAACAATTTTCTGAAAAATCAAATTGTAGAAAAATTATTCAAAATCCATACAATTTTAGCCTTTAGTGAAATAGGGAAAGTTGTAGAATTTTTTGTTGGCTTCGAAACAAGACCAAGAAAATAAAAAAAGAACCTACAGTTTTTGATTTATTATCAAAACATGTTCACACTCAACCTTCAGTTGAAAATTAGTTATGATTTTTTCCCAAGTTAAAAACATGAATTTGAAAATTGCAGGGATTCTTGGCCATTTTGGAGGTTGATTTCAAAGTTAAGGGCTTCAATAATCATTCCAATGGTCTACTGGCATAAACGATCTACACCACCATGAGGATGCAATGACTATGCAAGAACTCTAGTGTGTTTTATAGACAAGGTCACAACGGCAGGTTGTAAGCATACTTCATAAGAATATATGTTTTATGTCAATATGGATTTTGATTCCCTAAGAGGGTAGCTCCAGTTAAAAAACCTTGTGTGCTGTGATTAAAATCTATCTGTGTTTCTGGTGTTATTGTTGTTAATATTTCTCTTGAATTGTCAAGCTAGGAATGTACACATTTATAGGCACAGTTGCAAAAATTCAAGGAGATAAGACTTGAACCTAAAAAGGTTAGAAACTAATAAGATCACAATGTTGTTTCTAGAGCTTGGGGTTAAGCAATGAAAAAACTAATTAGAGAGTAGCTAAGGAGAGGAAAATGAATTATGTCAACTTGAAGGAAGAAGGACAAGAGACGGAAGCCCAATTCTCAAAGTGGAATAATGTGTAAAATGTTCGTTGCCATTAACGTGAACTTGGAAATCCAAAACCCTTAGGTTAGTTAGGGTTTGATACAAATTAATTCATTGAATACTGAAGCAAAAAAACCATACAAATATGAAATATGTAAATTGTAGAATACTAAAATGAAAAATATCCAAAGATGAATATCATCATTGAAGAAAGGTCTTCTCCTAGACAGGCATATATCATTAACAAACATATGTTGTATGAACATGCACAAGAAGAAAAAAGGAAAATACCAAGACTTCAAACAAACTTTGTTAGAGCTAGGATCCCAAATATTAAGTTACACTCAAGGATGATCATGAATATGGAGGGTCAATTTTAGAAGAAACTACAAGCATTGAAATGGAGAAAGATAGGAATGATATGCCAAACAGTCATGTCATAAACTAGAATGCTTCTTACTGTAAAGGCCTTAAACTATTACGAACCAAGAAAGGTTGAGTGGTCCTGCCCAAGCCCTCTAGTTCTTTCTTGAATTGACTCTCATTTTACCTAAATGAACTTATCGGCTCTATTTGGGTTAAGAGAGTTCAACTATGTTTTTCCTACTTCTTGTGTTCATCTAGGGGAATAGTCCTACTAATGGAAAAGGAAATATCTATCAGTATTCCCCATATATGTGTATATGTAGCTATAATGTAATATAATTATTCTTAGCAAAATGAAATGAATCTAGAGAACGTCAACCACAAGTTTAATGCATTTTATAGAAAAGGGTAGAAATTACAAAACTTTCTAGTTATTCACCATCCCACAATTGCAACTCTATTCCTCTATAATTAGCTATAGAATCAAGAACTCATCCACTAATACAGTCCCTGGCCAATACCATACATAACTTTAACATACCTATTTCCTTTCTTGGTATCAAAACCTTGCACTCAGGATTCCTTTTTATCAACCTTTGTTTCCTCTAAAATTAGGAAAGTTTGCATCCATGCAAAGACAAATATATTGTGTTTCCTTCACAATAGTATATGCATGCATGGAGCCAAGGAAACAAATTTCCATGATAACATATTATCAATATTATTTTATAGTATATATTTTTCTTGGCATATAATTTTATATTGATTTTGTCTCTTCAAACCTATTTTTTTAGTTTTCTTAACAGTTCATTTTATATTGGTTTTGTTTCTTCAAAACTAGTATTTTTAAAACCAAGAGTTACACTTATGAATACCAATGTCCTAAGATGTACGCTCAATAAGCTACCCAAGTTTCATAAGAATTTTTTCTTGGGGATAAATCTTAAGCTAGATGACATTTTCAAAAGTAAGCTCCTAATCCTTGCCTATCAAAATCAAAGAAATAGCAGAGCAGTTTGGGTTAGTTAAAATCAAAGAAAGAAACTTCTTACTGAAACCACGCCCTAGCTTTGCGCCACAAATCTCACATTTCCATACATCTTGCCTCATGCTTTTTAGTATCAACTTGTTACAAAATAAGGATAAAAAGTCTTTGATAAAAAATTGTAGGGAATAGTGGCTAATCAAATGTCCATATTCTACTAAAGGTATTTTTACATTACATTCATAGATTTATGCAAAGAAAACTGACTATACAAGTTCCAAGAAAATGTACAAGAGACAACACAAATTTTGCGGAGAATACACCATTGCAGCTTGAGGAAAAACCCTAAGTGTGTGATGCCCAACATTTCCATACAAAGATAGATACCACCTATTCTTTGCATTGGGAGAAAAGAACTTGGACACAAATTTGATCCAATAACCAATATTGTTATCTTGCAGCAGCAAAGAAAATTGCACATAGATTTCTAATGCTTGTGAACATGCACTTATGTGGGAAGGTTGACATAGATTTAAAAAGATTTCAGAATAGCATATTGGCATGTATGCATTGTTGCATTTTATGCCTTGGTACTGCAAACCCATAAAAATGGAAAAAATAACTAAAGCTTAAAGGAGGAAAATTTCGTTGATGGTATAGGTATTCCATCATCCTACATGCACACAATCCACTAGCCATTGCAAGCTACGTTATCAGTGATGTGGGTGGAATGTTATGCTATTTCAGGTGATGTCAAAACTACTATTTTTGTTGCTAAAGGTGAGATTGTTGCAAGTGATGAAGCAGTGATTGTAGTAATTGTTGTTGTTGTTGATGGTGCTACATCATTCTCTACTGCTGAATATGTTCATGCAGTTGTGGAGAAGAATGTATTTGCATGGACTTCTATCTTTGAAGATAGGAAGTTAATACATTTTTAGGCCTCTGCGGAATTTTCTAAACCACTTGTTGTCGTAAAGAATCTTCTAGTTTTAAATCCATCCTATGCTTCATCATTTGATGCTGTTGCATAAATTTATCATTCTTTCCAAGTTTTGGAGTTATAAGACCTTGACAGGATTCCATTTTGGGGAAGATAAGATCCAAACTAGTTTCAAGTTTTGCAGAGATAAGACCAGGACTAGTTTCAAGTTTCAGAGAGATATAGACTTGAGAAAGTAATACTCCTTTCATTTGAACATAAGATCTCCCCTAAATTAGCTTCATAAGTAACTATGACATCAAATATCATTCCCTTCCGAAATTTCTATAGCTCTCACACCATTCAAACCATTCAGAAAATATGAATGAATTATTAAATCATAGATAGTATCTTGTATGTTGAAAATTTTAGATAAAGTTCCAGATCTCAAATAGTTAGCTATCATTCTCAATTCAACTCACATTAAAATTATTACATGTCTTTTCCAATCGTAAGAAAAGGATGTTGAAAATTGCTAGACACTGAATTATAGATTTTTCTTGTAACTAATTCATACTGGTTTCATTTTTCATGCCTCCAAGTTCCCTATCATAGATATTAAAATGAAAAAAAAAAACAATCTATGTTTGAAATGTTGGCAATGTGTGGGTCATCCATGATATAACAACAAATGATAAATCATACCTCATGGTGTTCTACCATAATTTCAATAAAATCATTATTGGTGTCCCACAATTCATCTACAACACAAACTTCATCTACTATCATCATAATAAAGATATAGTTGTTGCATTCTAATGATCCTAGTAATGTACGAGTGATTAGATAAACATAACTATCCCACTAGTATACAAGTGATAGATAACGGTCAGCAACTCTACTTACTAAATGAAATTAAATAATTTATTTGCACGCACACCTATTCTAAATTTCATAGAATCTTATCAAATCACCAACTGATTCATTATCCATATTCCCACCATTTAATTTGTAATGAGTTTATTTCCTACTGGTCTTAATACAAACAAGTTGAAACAGTTTGATGATTGGTGAGGAACTCGAGAAAACTTGAAATGAAAGATACATAAAATCTAAAACAATAGTATATATGTTATAATTTCAATATTGTAAAGAAAATGGTTCCTTCGAAACTAAGGACACATCACTCTAAATACATATAGTTAAAATCAAAGAAAGCATCTTCTTTCTGAATCCGTGCCTTGGCTTTGATCCACACATCTCAAATTTCCACATCCTACCTCATGCTTTTCAGTATCAACTTGTTACAAAAGAAGGATAAAAAATCTTGATCACAACTTGTAGCGAATATTGGCTAATCAAATTTCCATATTCTACTAAAGGTAGTTTTACATTATAAACATATTTTTCTACAAAAGAAACCGACTATACAAGTTCCAAGAAAATGCACAAGCGACAATACAAGTTTTACAGAAAATGCACCATTGCATCTTGAGGAAAAAACACAAGTGTGCAATGCTCAACATTTCCATACAAATATAGAAACCAACTCTTCTTTTCATTAGGAGAAAATAATTCAGCAAAAAATTTTCTCCAATAAACAATATTGTTATCTTGCAACAACAAAGAAAATTGCACATAGATTTCTAATGCTAGTGCACATTCCCTTACATAGGAAGGTAAATAGATATTACAAAATATTTTAGAATAGCATATTGGCATGTATACACTATTGAATTTTATCCATGGGTATAGTAAATCCATAAAACTGGAAAAAATAATTAAATTTAATAGCAAGATGATGTCGTTGATGGTATAGGTATTGCATCAACCTACAGGCAGACAATGCACTCTCCATTGCAGGATTCTTTGTCAATGATGTTTGTGGAAGGTTATGTTGTTGCATGTGATGTCGCAATTTTTGTTGTTGTTGTTGAAGATGAGGCTGTTGAAAGTGCTGAGGAAGTGACTCTAGAAAATATTGCCACTGCTGATGGTGATGCACCATTCCCTACTGCTGAATAAGTGCATGTAGTTGTGGAGAAGAATGTATTTGCATGGACTTCCATCTTTGAAGATGGGAAACCAATACATTTTTAGGCCTTTGTGAAATTTGTTGAACCTGTTCTTGTAAAGCATCTTCTAGTTTTAAATCCATCATAGGCTTCGTCATTTGAGGTTGTTGCAAAAATTAATCATTCTTTCCAATTTTTTGAGCTATAAGGATATGATAGAATTCCATTTGGGGAAGATAAGATCTAGACCATTTTCAAGTTTTAGAGAGATATGGACTTGAGCAAGTAATACTCCTTTTATTTGAACACAATATCTCCCGTGAATGAGCTTCATAATTAACTCTGACATCAAATCTAATTCCCTTCCAAAATTCATATAGTTATGACACCATTCAACCATTTACAAAATATGAATGATTTATTAAATCATAGATGGTATCTTGGATGCTGAAAAGTTTAGCTAAAGTTCTTGATCACAAATAGTTAGCTATCATTCTCAATTCTTCTCACATTAAAATTATTGCATTTCTTTGCAAATCGGAAGAAAAGGATATTGAAAATTGCTCGGCACTGATTTATAGATTTTATCATCCCTAATTCATATTGGTTGCATTTTTTCATGGATCTAAGTTCCCTAGCATAGATATGAAAATAAAAATAAAAAATCCATGTTTGAAATGTTGGCAATGTGTGGGTGATCCATGATATAGCAACAAATGAAAAATCATACCTCATGGTGTTCTGCCAGAATTTCACCAAAATCATTGTTGGTGTCCTATAATTCATATACAACACAAACTTCATCTACTATCATCATAATAAAGATATAGTTGTTGTATTATAATTATCCTATTAATGTACGAGTGATTAGATAAACATAAATATCCTAATATTGTACAAGTGATAGATAATGGTCAACCACTGTAGTTACTAAATGAAATTAAACAATTTATGGGCATACACACCCATTATAGATTTCAAAGAATCTTATCACATGACCAATCAATTCATTATCCATATTCCCACCATTTAATTTGTAATGAGTTCCTTTCCTATTGTTCTTTATCCAGACAAATTGAAATAGTTTGATGATTGGTGAAGAACTTGAGAAAACTTGGAATGAAAAACACATAAAATCTAAAACAACAGTACATATGTTGCCATTTCAGTATTGCAAATAAAATGGCGCCTTAAAAAGTAAGGAAACATCACTCCAAATACATATAGTTAAAAGCAAAGAAAGTAGATTCTTACTGAATCCACACCCTGGCTTTTATACACAGATCTCACATTGCCATACAATCTGCCCCGTGCTTTTCAGTATCAACTTGTTACAAAAGAAGGGTAAAAATTATTGATGAAAACATGTAGCGAACACTAGCTAATCAAATGTCCATATCTACTAAAGTTAGTTTTACATCATAATCATAGATTTATGAAAATAAAACTAACTATACAATTTCCAAGAAAATGTACAAGAGACAACACAAATTTTAAAGAAAACGCACCATTGCATCTTGAGGAATAACCCCGACTGTGTGATGCCCAATATTTCCATCAAACGATAGATACCATCTCTTCTTTTCATTTGGAGAAAATAACTCGGCTACAAATTTTGTCCAAAAACCAATATTGTTATCTTGAAGTAGCAAATAAAATTGCACATAGATTTCTAATGCTAGTTCATATGCCCTTATGTGGGAAGGTAAACAAAGATTTCAAAAGATTCAGAATAGCATATTTGAATTTATGCACAGATGCATTTTATTCCTTGGTACTTCAAACCCATAAAAATGGAAAAAATAACTAAAGCTTAGAGGAGGACAATGTCATTGATGGTATAGGTAGTGCATCATCCTACGGGCACACAATCCACTCTCCATTGCAGACTACTTTGTCAATGATGTCGATGGAATGTTATACTATTGCATGTGATGTCACAATGACTATTGTTGTTGCTAAAAATGAGAATGCTGCAAGTGGTGAGGCAATGACTATAGCAACTGTCGTTACTGCTGATGGTCCTACAGCATTCTCTGCTACTGAATATGTGCATTCAGTTGTGGAGAAGAATGTATTCACATGGGCTTTTTTCTTTGAAGCTAGGAAGCCAATACATTTTTAGGCCTGTACGGAATTTTCTGAACAACTGCTTTTTGTAAAGCATCTTCTGGTTTGAAATCCATCACAGGCTTCATCATTTCAGTTTTTTGCAGAAATTGATCATTATTTCCAAGTTTTGGAGATATAAGACCATGATAGGATTCCATTTTGGGGAGGATAAGATCTAGACCAATTTCAAGTTTTAGAGAGATGTGGACTTGCCAAGGAAATAATTTCCCTAGATGCTCAATGGTCCCAGCAGTTTGTTTCCCAACAATCTGTTGGACACCAAGGTGAAATCTGGTTCCCTCAGATTGACCTTATTTTGAGACAACTTGCTTTTGTGAAGTTTGTTGCATTTTTTTGTGAGGTTGGAGTAGATGCTACTTGTTGTTGCCTCTATTGAAACTATTGTTGTTGCACTGATTGGTCTTATTTGGATTAGATCCAAGTTAGAGAAGATCTACTCCATTTGCCTAAGGAAGATCCATCCATAAAATAAGAGCCCAACACACTAATATTCCCAGATGAAAATGACATTAGTGAGGCCGAAAGACACATAAACAAATATATATTATCACTTGCACTCCACTGAAATTAGTCCCCTACAAAAAGGTCATAATTAGCATCAATGACTAAAGAAATTTCCCCAGCACTATCCCAAGAGTTTGGTGCACTCTTAAAAACCATAGTCATGTCACCCGCAGTGCATCCAAACCGCCCCTTCCATCTAGAAATTCTTGAGACAAATTCCCAAAAGCTCCTTTCAATTGTGATCCACTAGAATTATATGTGTCACTGTTGATGTGGTAAAACAATAACTAAACTAGAAGATGTTGTTTGAGCTTGGCATCCATCTACAAGAGCTGGTGATTCCAATGGTGCCATTATTTTGTGGCTGGAATCAAGATAATTCTCTAATGCCAACCCTAAACCACACCCACCATAAACTAGTCTTTCCTAGAATTGCCAAAATACATCAACCATCCATCCAAACCTTCAATGATGTTGAGGCACAAATAATCATTCAAGGCACATACTTTCTTATAGTGCCAAAAAAATAGTTAACTCATGAACTTTCCCCTTCTTAGTCTAGATGGTATGCTATAATTTACGACAATACTGTGTCGATTCTAACCAAAATGACAAATTAAATATGAACTCACCCTTTCTAGTATAATTGACCAGCAATACTCTACTCATTCCCATTATCAAACTACTTTTGAAGCGCATATTTTAAACATATTAGTTTTTTCTTGAATTCACGTGAATTCAAATTTCCAGGAAATTTTACCTTGTTTTTGGTGGTGTATTTGTGTTTAAAATACAAAGATCCAAAATTGATGTTGCTGAAAAATGATTGCAAACCCTAATGAGCCATCATAAAAACAAAAACACACAAAATCCCAAAAACAATATATTAGAACTGAGCAAAATGTTGCACTGAATTGCTTAATAAAGGCCATTTTACATAGCCCAATTCGAAGAACAAAAAAAAAACCGATATACAAAAATCCTTAATCCGCATCAAAATTGAAGAAAAACTTTATTTTCAAACAAATAATGCTTGAAAAGACAATTTTCTATATTTCAACCTAATTTACTCTATTTCTCTAAGAATCCTAGCTCCACATCCCCTTTTAACCCTTAATTGGTCATAAAATATAAAAAATTTCTACACTATAACACTAGACAATTCTAGAAACTCTAAATTCACTCAATTTCTTCAGCTAAAATCTCTTTCATGCTTGCTTGAAACCCGAAAGAAAATTTTAGTTTTTTCCTAACCATCAAACACACATAGCCTGAGTTTTCTCCGCTATTAAGTTAAACAAAAAAGCCCCATAAACACAAACTCACAAAGTCATAGGGATGAGTTCAATGACTAACTTGCAATATCAGATTGGACTCATTTGCCTCACAAACTGCTAAGTCTAGAGGATTTCCAACTCTTCAAAATCTGGAAAAAATAGCTCGAATTTAGAGAAGCAGACTGAAATTGGCTCCAAGAATCACCTGTACCGAAAAATACACCTGATCATACAATATAATCCCATAAGGAAATGATTATTAAAAATACACCTGATCATACAATATAATCCCATAAGGAAATGATTATTCTAGATTGCTTATGCTCCTGTACTTCTTCTCCTTCTCTCTACAACAATCTTGACTCCATCGGCTTATCAGTTTTTGGTGGCCCATTTGGTGATAACTTTCTGTGGTTTCTAGAGTGGGTGGTATGCAATTTTCTGGTTCAGCTGTCAGATGCCTATAACTACTTTTCTTTCCACTGTATAATTTGGTGTTTTTTTCTATCTTATCAACTGAGATGGTTTTTGTCTTGCAATATGGGATTTCTCCCATATGCTTAACAGAGGTTCATGTTTATGTCTATGGTATTCATAGGGATTCAGCTCTAGTGGTGGGTTCGTTTTCAATTCTTGGACGAGAACATTTGAACTTCCTACCCTCCACTCACTAGCTAGACCATTTAATTGGATGCGTGAAAGGTGGTAACTCATTTGTGAGGTTTTTTTTTTTTAATGATAGTGAATCCATAATTTTTTGGACTAATCTAGGAGAGGTAGGACAGTTTGAGGATCAACTCTCATGGCTACCACCTCATTTTTTAGGTTATTACTTCTCATTTATGATATTTGCGTAGCAATGATGTCCTTTCCTTGGTGCTTGTGTTTTTATTTGGTCTTGTGATGGTTGTTGTTTGTAGGTTTTATTAATATTTAGCATTTGGTGTTGGACCTTTACGAGATTGTGATATTGGTGATTAGTCATTTATGTTATCCACTGACACCTATATGTTGCGTGGGAGTGGTGATTTTGTTTGTGGGTTTATACTTGTCTTCTCAATCTTATTCATTTAGTGCATCATCCTTTGGGTTTGGCACCAATACACGATGGAGGTGGGTTTGTTGTATGATCATGCATCAAAGACTCTTGCAAACATTGATCAAGTTCTTGGGGTATGCTCTACGGTGGTTTTTTGACATAATCTTTTATCAGATGTTTTGGATTTTTCGGTGACCTCTTATCAATGTGGGAGCAAGAAGAAACCCACAAAGGTGGTCTACGAGGTACAAAACCTCATTTTTGGATCTAAAATTTTTTAGGATCAGGTGGTTGGAATTTAGCAGTAGGTTTTGGTCAAGAAGTGGATGCATTTGAGGATGGGTGACATTCATATGCGGAAGTGGATTGAGAATGTTTGGTTTCCAATCCTCAAGTATTGTCCTCATTTAACATCTTTACAATCACTGGTATTGCTTCCACTTCATCCATGCGGATGACATTGGGAATATTTTAGAATCTACTTGGGTAAATGATCGTAACTTTCTTACATTATGACATTGTCATGTAGGTTTCGACCCTAATAAAGAGGTTCCTCGAAAGAATCTTGTTGAGAGATTAAATTGGTGAACTAATCTCCTAATATTGATATGTCAATCCAGGCTCGTAAGCACGAGTTCTCTTGCACTTTCTTTATTCAGTTCTAGATTAGAGTTTTAACATTTCCTTATAATGATCAACGAGGTAATAAACACACTAATGCTTTAAAAATTAAATGAAATGGGACATTTAGCTATCATAAGTAGACCCAACGATCAAATTTAATCTGAAATACTTTCAAAAACATTTACCACTTTAACTAGGACTGAAATCTGAACTTAACAGGCTACTGGACTCTTTACCACTAATTTTAAATGATGAAAATGGATATCTAATCACACCAGACTTCATCAATCCAATCATTCAAGTTCTGGTTCTAATTCCTACAATACACACTCAAAGGAAATAAAGATTCACTACTTATAATAGCAATCCAATTCTAGCTTAAAAAATCAATTTGTACTTAATCATTCGTTACTCTACAAGCTCGTCACACCAAAGATTTTGAAGTTAAGTACTAAATTTGGCACTATGTTTCACTCTTGACTTACCAATTTGATTTTGTATTCTCAATCCAAACTGAAACCAGGTCCTTAATTGTTCATAGTAATGAGAGTGGTTTCAAGTATTAATTCTATGGCAATAAAATAAATAATTCTGAGAAACTGAACTCTAAATCATCCTACAGTCATATTAATCTCCAAAGAGTGAGTAACCCTATTCAAAATCAATGCTCTACTATTGAAATCCAATCACGCATTTAGGCTATGGGAAATTTAACCAAGTAATCAAAAGAGATAGAGGAATCAATAGTCTAAACGAAACTAAAGAAAATTACTTTAACACTACAAACAAAACAGGGGAATCAATAATCAAAACAAAACTAAGGAAATTGCCTTTACAATTAACAAACGAAATAGGGGAATCAATCATCCAACCTACTTTAACAATTAACACACAAAACACTATTGCATTCTTATGTTAACCCACACAGTCTACTTATTAGCAGAGAAATCTATTTGACAAATAAACTAGTTGAAGCTTAACAATCACTCAAATCAACACTTTGAACACAACGCTCCTATTGTACACAATTTATGCAAATAAACGAACATCAACCCAATCAACTTAAATTAAACCAAGATCACACCAATCTCATTATTCAAACAATCAATCTAGAACAAATGCTTCCTATGTCGCATGCACCTGCAGAGACAATCCAATAGAGAGTCAATCGATTCAAAGACTAAAGGAAGCAAGAAAATGATTTCGAAATTGACTAGTCTCCATATAAATTAACTCAAATTCCATTCATCTCTAGTCTCTAAATACATTGTCCTCTTTAAGTATCTGAAAATAGTTTCTACGTAGCCAATAGATAAACTAAATCTTTACAATCATTACATGACAATGTAATTCAATAAACTTCATGTACATCTACGATAATCATAGTTCAATACAAGGTGTAAGGTTCATGATTAGATTATGTCTTGTCCAAAAACAAAAACGATGATTTACACTAGAGATTTAGATTTAGATTGCAAAAGAAACGAGGTTTAAAAACATCATAACATCAGCGTAATGCAATCGATTGAAACTTGCGAAAATTTTCCACACATCAAGAAAACTAACAATTCAGTGTAAATAACTGAAGAATTGACTATGTCTATCACACAGAGATATTACTTAAGCAATATTACAAAGCTAAACCCAGATGGGTGGACTCGGCCACACCTAGGAGCTAGTTAACTTACAGCAGGTAAGAGATTTTGATCAAAATGAATTTGTCATCCATAGTGAATCATCAAACAATTAACTCCAACTTAATGCGGAACCATTGTGGACACATCTAATTAAAAATAATAAGTCAAGGGATACATAGTAGCAACTTCAACTTATGTTCTCTAGATCTAATGTAATACATCACAATCTTTTATAGGCGTTTAACTAAGTAAAATAAACTAACTATGGATAGTGAATCACAACAGTCGAGCTAATTTATTCCTTCACATCGAATGGCTTTGAACAACCTATGCAAATTATTTTAACAACCTTCAACTGACCCTAATCTTGGTGGATGCTCCTTATAGAGAGGAAAATGAGGATCTTTGTTGGAATTGAACATATCTAAGCATGGCTGGGGAGGCTTGCCATCTAGAAGCATACATCCTCTTATATTCTACACTATAAGGTACTGAATCCAAAGATGACTCTTGAGTATGAGAGTTGGGAACCATGGTTCAATACCTGCATTCTCCTACTGTCATCCTACATATTTGCTTAAATGTCTAAACTTCGACCATAGTAATTAGTTAGTTTATGGATTATCTACTCATATCTACATAACTTCACCAATAAATAGCAAAAATGTACCATAAAAGACTTTACCTCATAACAACGATTAGGACAGTGATTAGGACAAGAAGAATGGTAGGTAAGTAGGTTTAGGAGTGCCAAAAATGTAAAAATAGGGATGAAAAACAATAGTTGTATGAACAAAACAAGGGATCAACATCCTCCCACCCCAACTTTGAAGCATGTCCTCATGCATCCGTCAAAAAGAAACTTTGTTCAACCAAAAATAGGTTGTGGTAAAAGACTAACAGTCCTGATCAGCACCTCGATCACCTATTTGATTGGTGGTGAGCATTTTTGAAATTGAAGGGCTAACCATTTGGCATTCAACCGTTTGGCAGGCCTGTTTCTTGCCACTTTCCACTGTAGCAAGTGCTTGCTTCTCCTAGCGAAGGTGCCTTTTTGGGCATACAGCTTCATGTTAGAGTCCCATACTTGTTGGTTCACAGCCCTTATGAAATGGAATAAAACTTTGTATTTATTGGCCTGTTCCCTAAGCTTGGTGACCATTTTTTGCAACTTGACAAGTCAAAGATTTATGTTTTCTTTGGCATCATATGTATGGGCTTTAGTCAAGGTTATTGACTACTGCAAGGTACTACCTCCAGGTGACTTTCCTTTGTGTTCTCTTGGAGAAGAATGAGGCAGACTAACCTTCGTAATGCTCTTACTTGATGAAAGTTCGGTGGGAGACAAAGTCATATCCTGTGTAATATCCTCAGGGATATGTACCCTGGCCGTGGTAGTGGATTCTCCTTCTAGGGACATTTTTAGTTGCTAGACATCAACATCTTGGGAGGACAAGATATGGATATGTTCGAAGCTGGTGCCTTCAGCCTTGGACTGGAGAGTATGGGTCATGCTTTGAGTCTGATGGTAGCCTTGAGAAAAAGTCTCGACTGGGGAAACCAGGGGAGTGCTGAAGGGACCCAAAGGTCTTCGATGTTTGGGCTTGGGTGTAGTTCTTTCAAGATTCAGGGAAGGCTTGTCGTTTTTGGAAATGGGGCTTAATTCAAGTTGATTTGGCTTAGTCTGACCTCATTCTCTTTTCCTTTTTTAGCCCACTAGGGCTTCCATAGGAACCACTTTCTTTCCATCATTCAAATTATCATCGGTTGTCTAGGGGAGTTCGGAAACCAGAGCGGGAGAGTGGGTAGGTGCAGACTCGGATTTGGATGGGGGCATGGAATCTTCCAATTATAGGGAGCGGCCTATTTCTCGTTGCCAAGCCTTAGTATTTGTTTCTTGCCCAGCGAATTCTTCAATTAGGAAGTCCTCCCATTACCTTTTTCTTTTCTCGAGCTCGATGACCAACAATATTTTATTTAAACTATGGTGCTATGGTGCGGTCTCGGGCTTCCTACCCTCCGACTGCACACATCTATCCATCTTGTGCAAGCTTAGCTTCAAGAATTGAGTAATATTGAACTGTTTACCTTCAGTGAAATGGATCATGAGCCATATATGGTATAGGAATACCACAACAAACCTTCTTTCGCAGGTCACGAAGTGCTGCAGCATCATTAGTAATGGATGCCATCATTCCTCTATACAGTTGTGGAGCACTCCTTTCACCCAGCTAATAAATTGGTAGGAAGGCTTCAAATACAAGGTGCAATTGGGAATTTCTAGCTGACCACCTTTGAAAATTTTCTCACCCTTGGCCAATAACCCAATGGCCTTGCTCACAGATTCCTCTGTGACTCTGAAGTTTAAGTTGCTAACTTGGGTATGCTCACCATTGAATCTTCATGCGAATTTCATCGCAACTTGATCATTATAGCCTTGAAACCTTTTTATAAATGGCATCCAATCCTTCTCCTCCAAAATACCTCTACATTTCTCATACTCTATGCTGCACGCGAACTGGCCAAAGGTCGGTTCGTATCTATCCGTGCCCATGGTGTCTATCTTCAATTGCAATTCTCTTTACCCAATTCATCTCTAAACCTTTGGCTCTTCCTGATTCTCTAACAACAATCATAGGCACCCTTGTATTAATTTTGAATGGAGGTTCATCATTATGATGGATGGGGACTATGAGATCCTTACCATTATGTTGGTCGTCCCATCCACAACTAGTTCAGAGTGTGAATTCCTAATTGCAATGTGTGATCATCTTAGGAATCATATGCGTATCTCGGCTGAGAGGTGCTATGAAACAATGACCAACCATGGATAGGGAAGACATCATCACATAGTGAGGATAGATCATGAGTGAGTGGTGGTTGTGGTTCATGTCTTGTCAATGTGCTGGAGGGTAATTGCTTATGAAATTGTGAATAGATAGGTAAGGAATCATGATATATTATTATGGGCGAACTTAGGATGGATTCAGAGGTATACACATATGATATGATTTTAACCATCTACTAGTTAAATTCAAGTAGAATACAAGCGCATACCTAAACCACTTTAGCAATTTGGTGTCGATTGTGTGGTCGAATGTTCTTACTAGAGCTTGAATGTAAGTAATGTTTACAGCAATTGTGTGCCATGACCTTGATCCTAGAAATGGAACTCAATTAACATGTTGTATCCTTGGAAAATTTAGTACTAATCCCTTGGATCTGTACTTACACAGAATGAATTGTTAACCCCGACGTTGGGTGTGGGATCCCCCCAAGGCAAGTTTTGAGGACTTAAAGCCTAAGTTTTGAATAAGTCCGATGTAAAGACTCCATGATTTGTGGGTGCAGAGCGCGAAGTTGTAATTGAGTCATAGGGTTGTCTGCCCTTACTTTTGTAAATATAATTTTGGCTTGAGAGTTTTACCCATGGCCTGCAAACCATGGGATTGTATAAATAGAGCGAGGCTCTAAGTGTTAAGGGGGAGCAGATAGAAGGAATAGAAGAAGATCTAATGAGGAAGCATTGAGTCTAAAGTGTAAAGTCATGTCTTTGGGTCGTATAGTAGGAGAAGGCTCTATAGTTGAGTGCGAAAAGGCCTAGTAGTCCGCAGCTGAGTGCGTGGACCCCTATAGATGAGTGCACAGGGAAAGTTGAGTCTGTAACCAAATAAGCATTAATAAAGAGAAGTTTTACATTATTTCGGTGTATCATTTCTTGTTTTATGCATTGAAGTATATTGGGTATGAATTGCAAGTTTACTATTTGTTTGCTGCGGGAACTTATATGAATATGTTGAATAAGTGAATATAAGATAAAGTATCTATTCACACGAAGATAACTAACTATTATAAGAAGATAAGTAAGATCCACAATGTAACTTAGGGAAATAGTGCAGATCACTACTTTAGCATACGAAAGCTTCACAGCCCCTGGTTAGGGCTGCACAAAGGTGAATATAACAGGGTGTGAAGGCCTTGCGAGTTAGGAAAGTGTGCGAAATAACCTGCACGAAGGTAGTCATAGTTGGAATAAATCAACCCCTTAGACATCTTAAGGGCGTGGAATCTTGGTTCCAACATTCCCCCATACTGCTTCGAGTGAGACCTTAGTCTGCGCTCCACGCATTGTTAATGAAAGGGTCAATACTATAAGGATTTGTTTGGCTAAATAATTCTGAACCTGGGTCAAGCCCCATCAAGCCATGAAATGGTACCGTTGCTAGGACCGGAATCTGCATAGAGATGTCTGATGTCATATCATTGGAATCTAACTAAGAAAGAAATTGAAAGTTGGTTGGATAGGAGAATTCATGAGTTCATGGTGCAGGAGAACATGAATCTTCAACAATCAAAGGAAGAGTGGTTAGATTTCTACCTATACATGAAGATCCACGAAATTTTCTTCGCATCTTTCCCTACTGAACTGTATGAGTGGATTACAAAGCTAGCAAATAGCCAAGGAAGGTGGAAACTCAACAATCCTATTGTGTGGACACCAAAGTTGGTACGCAGATTGGAAGTATCAGAGGATAAGATCGAGTGCATTCTTGATCACTGGCTTGATTGTATTATAGGAGGATTCATTACTAAGTTCGCGGTAGATAGTTTAGTTAGCTATAGTGAGGAAAAGTGACGTTTTCTCAAAGGACTGTGAGGTAAGTATGTAAAGTCTCTGAATACATGGATTAAAATGTTATTTTGCGAAAAGAGGGTATGCAATTACCTTGATGTCCAGAGCTACGCGAAGTGGAAAAACCTACAGAAATGAAGGAAGTAAGGGACCCGAGAATAGCTCTTTGATTTCACCTCCGCAAAGGGATGGTGAGGAGCTCGGGAAGGTCTCACCGAGAAGTGTGATCAATTTGATAAGGCAAAGAATTCTATGCATACCATCCCCACCCACACCACCACCAGCTTCACCGCCTTCACCCTCGTCTCCACCTATACCACCTCCGCCACCACCGCGAGTCAATATGGGAAGCACGATAAAGTCACTGGTGTTCAAGGGAGTAGGAAATGAAGATCTAGACCAGTTTTGGATCGTGATAAGGGCTGTATGGGAAATGAAAGGAGTTACAGATGATAATATAAAGAAAGTGATGTTGCTCAGCACTCTACAGAATCACGCACTGACCTGGTATATTAAGCATTATAATGACAATCTGAATGCGAGGATCGCAGATATCCAAATTGCACTATAAAAGGAATTTAGCAGGCCAGAGTCAGAGGAAAAATCGATCATTAGATTCAAAAATCACAATGCTACCAGGCAAGATTCCATCGGAGTTGGATCAGAGAATAAAGTGCACAATTCATGAAGCTAATATGACTTTGATGGATGGACAGCATCGCGAATGTTTTGTAGCTTCGCTAACGCCGCATTTGAGGAATACGCTATCGCAACAGAGATTAATAACCCAGGCAAAGGCCTTAGACATCACGATGAGGTTGCATGAAACCCTAATACAAGATCCTAAGCTCAGAGTTTAGCAAATCCATGCGCAGTTGAAAAACTTATGCCTTGAGATGCAGAGTCTAAAATAGGACAAGAGAGCTCACCCGAAAGTGCGTGAAGAAGTATGGTGCGTAAAATGCAAGGGTCAAGGACATGACAAGGACCACTGCCCAGTGTGTGTGAATTACCTTGCGGGAGGAGGGCCGATGCGGTTAAGATCGGAGGCATAAGCAGGACCAAGTGCGACGCCTACTTTGTGGTGCGCGATTTGTCATATAGGGGGAAAGCATGCTACAGATAATTGCCATTTGTTATAGAAGTACAGAGAACTTGCAATAGTTGTTTTGTAACCTTTGTAGATCCGTTCGACATGATGAGTGCACTTGTAGAAGCTATGAGCTGATGATGCATAGGACTCCCACCTATAGAGTTCAGGACGAAATGCGACCCCTCAACCAAAATGCAAGAGTTGTGCGAATTGGATTTCAGGAGTGTGGATGAGGCCAAGGTGGAGGAGGACCTGAAAGAGGTCGCAAACAACTGATATGTTACAATTACGGGGGCAGGGACATTATGCCCATGACTATACGAATCCAATGCGCCCATCATGTCTGTATTGTACCTTGTTTGATCATAAGAGGGAGGATTGTCCCACACTGATAGCTAGGCTCCGTGACAAGGGAGCACTCCAACCTCCTCCAACTCAGAACCTATAGATGATGAGGTCTGAGCCATGCGAGGAAGACCCAAATTTGAACATTGTGCTTTGACATGGAATTACAACAGGAGATGATAAAGGAAACCAGCCTAAAGATAGTACTTGGGTTCGCAAGGCCCTAATGAAAGAACGAGAGTTTGATTTGGAGCACGCTGAGGAAACTTTCATGGAAGCTAGGAAGAGCTTCGTTGATGCCTCCACTTCCAGAAGCAAAGATAAATCAGAGCTAGAAATTGACCCATCTATGCTTACAACATTCCTAGAAACATGCATGAAGCTACTACGTGACAATAAGGTTGTAAAGGGATTACAGGAACTCATTAATAGATGTGTTGGGACCATGCTAGGAGAACCGCTCATAGTTCGTAAGATTGGAAAGAATGCGATGAGAATGGGAAGAGAAATGAGGTTGACCATGCAGATTGGAGAATATGAGATGGACCAAGTAATTCTAGACCTAGGGTTAGACGCGAACGTTCAGTCGAAGCAGACATGGGAGCATATGGGAAGGCCTACGTTACAATTGTCTCCTATCTAGCTGTGAATGGTGAACCAGCAAAAGATAATACCTATGGGGAGATTGCAAAGAATGACCATGGATATTGAAGGGGAAAGCACGCTAGCAGACTTTGAAGTGATAGAGATTGTTGATGAAAGCAATCCCTACCCCACGCTCTTAGTAATCGATTCGGCCACTGACATGAATGGGGTGATAAATCTAAAGCGCAAGCTGATTTTTCACAAAAGTCTCTACACATAGTCGTACCTTTGGACCCTGCAGAAGGATTGTACTACATAGAGTCGATGCACAACTATGAAAGTGACAACGATTTGGACTGCATTTACAAGATAACCATGCAAGATCAAGACTCGGTAAATGCCACCGCAGATGGACGAATCTCATGGGAGTGTAAAATCTCTTGTACATCAGATTAGGATGAAGAGAGAGAGCGATGATAGAATCAGTTACACGAGGTAACCACGCTGAACTGTAACATGATGACAAGATTGCTGCACTACGTATTGATGGAAGTGAGGGATATGCCTACTTATGATGGGTTAAGTGAGGTAGATGATTTCTTGAACATATTTGAAAGGGAGGTGTCAGAACAACAACATTTCAAGGCTTTGAAATGGGTACTGCGTGCTATGCCTACGAGGTGGTGGGGTATGCACCAAGGAAGCTTTGAAGACTGGCATGAATGCAGGAGAATGATGTTCATGCATTTTGGGAAGCCTTAGATGTGGCTAACAAATAAATACAATGTACAAGATGGTCCGCGCACGCATCTGTCCAATTGGGTATAGGCATATGGTAAACAATGTGCACGGATGCACATGGACTTCGCATTAGGGAACATGGTCAATAATCATGTGTTGGTGAGGCAATTGAGTGAACAGTCCCTCTAGTTGGGATGATAGAGTGTGGAAAGAATAAGTGTGTAGAAGGTTACTCATGCAAAAGCCTTTAACGATGTGTGCGAAGCACTGAACATGGTATATAATGCATAGTGAAGTGATTCAGACCTACATGTACCAGCAGTTTTGTGGGCTTATAGGACAACATACAAGAAAATTATGGGACAAACGCTTTCTAGGCTGGCCTACAGAGCAAACACCGTAGTCCCAATAGGGTATATTATGACTAGTCTACATATAGCAGTGCTCATAGGTGTGACGGACCACAGAGCCCTGGAGGAGAGAATCATGCAGTTGGAGGAACTCAAAAAGGAATGATTTTTGGCTGGATTCCATAAACAGGTACAAAATTAGTGCAAGAAGGCTTGCCATGATCGACATACTAAGTTGCACACCTTCAAGATAAATGATTTAGTGTTACTATATGATAGTGAGTTTGATAAATTCCTGGGAAAGTTTAGAATGCATTGGCTTGACCATCTATTATTAAGAAGGTCATAGATGGAGGCACGATGCAACTGGTAAAGCTAAATGGAGAACCTTTCCTATCCAAAGTGAATGGCAATCTATTGAAGCCATACACGGGTGGCCCGGCTATCTGGCTAGTCGACAAAAGCACAGTATTCACACTCCAGGTAGCTGAAAGAAGGCACGGGACTATAAAAAAATGTAGGGGACGCAAGAGCAGATACAAGGGAGCAATTCCGACACCACGGTCTCTGAACAATGCGTACAAGAGATACAATAGGCAGTCACTCAGTGTACTGCTGACCTTGGAGTAGTCCGAGCAGAGTTGGGCAGTCTTTGTGCAAAGATATTTGCACCTACAGATTGACTTGAGGGCAAGTCATGATGTTTTTGTTGGGGGCCTATTGGGCATGGGATCCCCCCAAGGCAAGTTTTGAGGGCTTAAAGCCCAATTTTTGACTAAGTCCAATGTAAAGGCTCTGCGATTTGTGGGCACAAAGTGCGAAGTTGTAATTAAGTTATAGAGTTGTCTACCCTTACTTTTGTAAATATAATGTTTTCTTGAGAGTTCTACCCATGGTCCATGGACCATGGGGTTTTATAGATAGAGCAAGGCTCTAAGTGTAAAGGGGGAGAAGATAGAAAGAATAGAAGAAGACATAATGAGGAAGCATTGAGTCTAAAGTGTAAATTCGTGTCTTTGGGTTGTAGAGTAGGAGAAGGCTCTACAACTGATTTTGGAGAGGCCTAGTAGCCCATAGTTGAGTGCATAGACCCCTATAGTTGAGTGTATAGGGCAAGTTGAGTATGTAACCGATTAAAGCATTAATAAAGAGAAGTTTTACTTTATTTCAGTGTATCATTTCCTGTTTTATCCATTGAAGTATATTGGGTGTGAATTGCAAGTTTACTATTTATTTGTTGCACAAACTTATATGAATATGTTGAATAAGTGAATATAAGATAAAGTATCTCTTCACACGAAGATAACTAATTGTTATAAGAAGATAAGTAAGATTTGTATTGTAACTTCGAGAAAGAGCATAAATCACTACTCTAGTAGTGCGAAAGCTTCGTAGCCCCTGGTTAGGGTTGCGCGAAGGCGAATATAATAGGGTTCGAAGGCCTCGCAGGTCAGGAAAGTGCGTGAAGTAACCTGCACGAAGGTAGTCATAATTGGACTAAATTGACCCCTCAGACATCTCAAGGGTGTGGAAACTTGGTTCCAGCATCACCCCATAGTGCTTTGAGTGAGACCTCAGTCTGCGCTCCTCGAACTGTTGCCAAAAGGGCTAGTAGTGCAGGGATTTGTTTGGCTAAATAACTCTGAACCTAGGTCAGGCCCCATCAAGCCAACACCCAATCATCTTTGGCTACTGGTGAAGACAGGTCCTGACTCAGGAATATGTTGACATTTATATAACGATGATCTCTTATGATCCAAAAGACTTCTATGTACAGACTGCAATAGCAAATGTATAATTATAGGACACAGATCCAGACAGAATGTCAGGACCCCCATATGCGCTAATAAGTTGCATTTTGGACCGAGCACAGAGTATAGGCTATTTGAACATGATTCTAAGATCCTCATACATAAAAACCAATTGAACTTAGACAAAGTATAAGGCATAGGCTGTTTGAACCATAATTCTTGGGTCCTCATTCATAAAAGCAATTGAATTTAGACATGGTATAAGGGATAGGTTGTTTGAACATGATTTCAAGACCTTCAGACTTAATGCCATATATCAGGCTACTCATTATCATCAGAAAAAGGAATTGCTTATCAATCCATGGATTTTAACTAGGCCTCGAATGATGACTGCTTGGGGCATTTCTTCTTTAGGGAGATGGAAATGACCAGAAAGGGAGCTCCATGGGGGCTTTTTTCTGTACTTATTCCTTTGGTCCCAAAAAAGAATAATTTAATGCCCAAAGGATCCCTAAACTACTACTAACTTATTATTTTAATGAGCCTAAAGTAGTTAGTGCTCGAGGCATTCATGTTTAAAGAGTCTGAATTGCCCATAGTAGACTCTAGGGGGTTTCCCTTCTGTAAACATTTACTTGAGCCTGGAAAAGAACAATTCTATACTCAATGAATCCCTAAACTAATATTGGTGCATATTATTTACGAGCTTAGATCAGTCAATGCTTGGGAGCTTCATGTGTAGAGAGTCTGAAGGTTTCCAATGAAGACTCCACCGGTTCCTTTTCCATAAATAATCCATGAGACTTGGATAAAGGAATAAACTTGCTCCTGGTGAATTCCTCCTTTATTCTACATGGGGTTGTGAGGAGGACATCCTGTAGATATAAAAGGTGATAGCCCACTAGTTTGTATATATATATATATAAAGAATTAATCAACTAAACCAGAAAGGGGTTGGTCATTGGCATGAATCAACTCCAAACTTGGATCCCTTCGAACTTCTTGCAAAAACTGATCATGTGAAAGTGGTTTGTGATAAATATTAAGTTGATTACCATTTACTACAAAATAAGTCATAACATAATCGATAGTACAAATACGAACTGAACCATTATAAAAGATTGCAGTTACCTCATACGTTCCTAACCATCTAGTAAAAAATTTACCTTTGAAATGCTTAAACTAACTATCGTATAACAAGGCCCAGTCACCTGGATGGAAAACTTTCTTCTTAATAAATTTGTTGTGCCATCAGGCTCTTTGGTTCTGTACTAATGCAGTTCTGTGGTAGGCATCTTGTCAGATCTCATCAAGATCATTCAATTGCATCAATCTTTGTTCGTGAGCCTCATTTAAATTCATGCCCAACTGAGTGGCAATTCTGAATGTTTTTACTTGGAACTCGATGGGCAGGAGTACTTTTTACCATACACTAATTCATATGATGTGTGTCCGGTCAGATTCCTCCAAGTTATCTGGTAAGCCCATAGTGCTTCAGGTAGCTTTTCTACCCAATCTTTGTGATGCAGTTGAACATTTTTTGTAAGGATGGACTCCAAAACTTTGTTCATAGACCCCACATGCCCATTAGTCTAGCGGTGGTAAGGAGTTGATTTGCGGTGCTTAACTTGATATTTCTTCGTGAGTGCCTTGACCAACTTTGATGTCAATTGGGTTCCCTGATCATTGACAATTTCACGAGGCACCCCAAATCTTATAAATATGTCCTTGAACAAAAACTCTACTATGTCCTTTTCAATGGCAGCATATAATCCTTTAGCCTCCACCCACTTGGTGATGTAATCAGTGCACACCAAAATATATTTCTTCTTATTTGACATTGGGGAGATGGGCCCTACAAAGTCCAATGCCCACTTCTCAAAGGGTTCAATGGAAATTTGTGGTTGAAGAGGCATTTCATTGGAGGCAATTGGTCTTCCCATTCATTGGCAAACATCACAACTTAAAACAAACTGCTTGGCATCTTTAAAGAGGGTAGGCCAATAGTATCCGTAAAAAGAACTTTATATGTTTTTCTTTTATTGACAAAATGGCCACCATGGATCATTGTGACTGGCACATGATATATCATGCATTTCATCTCCCCACACACACTGCCTCATAATCAAGTTTGGCCCTGTATAAAATAGATCCCCCTCGATCCAGGAGAAACTAGCACTGCGCTGCAATATATTATGCTTCTCTTGGGCTGATATGTTTTGAGGTAGTTTTCCTGACACCAGATAATTGGTGACATCAACAAACCAAGGAGTAACAGTAGAACTAACAAATAGAGATTCATCTGGGAATTCATCAAGCACTGGCGTTGGCATGCTTCCCTATGTAAGATTCAAATGAGATAAGAAATCAGCTGCCAAGTTATCTCTCCTAGGCCTATCTATTATAGTTATATTGAATTATTGTAGAAGCAACAATCATCTAGTTATCCTACCATTCGTAATAGGTTTATTCATTAAAAATCTAACAACAGAATGGTCGATATGGACAAATGTCTCATATCTAGTAATATAATGTCTAAACTTCCCTATAGCATGCACAAATGCTAATAGCTCTTTTTTGGTAACCATATAATTTAATTCAGCGGCAAAAATATTTTTGCTAACAAAATAAATGGCATAGGAAAATTTATCCTCCCTTTGTCCCAAAACTGCTCCCAGTGTAGTATCCGAAGCATCTGTACAAATATGAAAAGGTAAGGACCAATTTGGCCCTCTTAGCACTGGAGCTGTAGACAATCTTTCCTTGAGTACATGAAAAGCCTGTTGATAGTCAACATTCCATACAAAGTTAACATCTTTAGTTAACAATTTAAATAATGGTGCTACAATTCTAGTGAAATTCTCAATAAATCGTCAATAATATCCTGCATGCCATAGAAAACTTCTTACCTCTTTTTGTGAGCTCGGAATAGGGATATGTGAAATTACCTTGATTTTTTCTAGGTAAACTTGAATTCCTTCAAATGACGCATGATGGCCTAGAGTTTCCAAAGCCTGTGGGAAGTCATCTCCATAGACTATGAAGTCATCCATATATACTTCCACTTAGTCATGAATCATATCAGAGAAAATGGTAAATACAACTCTTTGGAAAGTGGCAGGGGTGTTACAAAGACCAAAGGGGAGGAATTTATATGTATAAGTACTCCATTGGCATGTAAAGGTAGTCTTTTCCAGGCCTTTTTCTCCTATTTATATTTGATTTTACCCGCTATACCCATCTAGAAAAGAAAAGTATTTGTTACCTGAAAGCATGTCGAGAAATTGATTGATTAAGGGCAATGGAAAATAGTCACGCAATGTAGCCTTGTTTAGTTCTTTGTAGTCAACTTAGATCCACCACATGCCATTCTTCTTTGGAACTACTACCAGAGGTGAAACCCACTTACTATCAAAAATGGGGTAGATGAAATCTGTGGCCAAAAGTTTCTAAAGCTCCTCCTTGACAATGTCTTTTAATGTTGGGTTCATACGCCTTTGTGGTTGCTGAACATTTCTCGTTTCTTCATTCGTATAGATATGGTGCATGTAAGTGTCAGGATGTATACTCCTCATATCCAAGTAATCCCATGTGAATGCTCTGGTTTGTTCATGGATCATTCTCATCAAATGTTGCTTTTGTTCTGTAGTCAATCTTGTACCAATATGTAAAATTTTCCCTTCAAATATTTCCACAAGTTCTGTGGTGAGCTCATGGCTTTCCTCCATTTCTACAAATGAGGTGAAGACAACAGGGTGGCAAGTTTCCTAAAACTCATCACCAAACACATGTTGATAACCATTAAAAGAGATGGGAAAATTGATACAAGAGCTATCCACTAAAAACTACTGCAAAACATGCTCATGAGAATGCTCTTGTAGACCTCTAGACTGATTTAATGTTAACAAGAGGAACATGCAGTCTTCATCTCCATATGGGTTTTTGAGCCATAATGGTATTTTGGAAGGTATTTGAGCAAGTGGAAAAATAGACAATGTTTGATTTTGAGGACCATTAGAAATGATCATTTCCACATTTCTGCATCCTATGACAACATGAGCCATTTCCAGCCATGGCTGCCCTAGGACTACTAGGTGTTCGGGCCTAGAGGTTTTTAGAGAAATGACTATGAAATCTATAGGGTATTGCCAAGAGGAAATAGTAACTACTATGTCCTCCAGGGATCCTATCGATCTAATGATGGATTTATCTGCCATTTCTAAAAGGATAGGGGTGGTTTTAAGTCTAGGTAGTTGTAATGACATCATTGTTTCATAAGTCATTGCATTTATTGTTACCCCTAGATCTACAAGAGTGTTTGGTAGAAGTACTCCATTTATGTCAATAGTGACAATGGGATTCCTTGGGTCATTGTATTTGGCAAGCATATCAGCAATCATAGTGGACATTTGGCTCATGATTTTGATATTCTGGTTCTTATGCCCCTTCCTCCCTGGTTTCTTAATGCATAGATCCTTGAAAATTTTGGTGTCTATGGGAATGTCTCTATTTGCTTGTAAAAGTGGGATTTTAATACAAACATTCCTGAGGTCATTTTCCAGATCATATTCAAGTGGGGTCTCTTGTTTCTTTACAGTAAGTCTCTCCAGGTATGGTGGTTCAGGTGATTCTTCTTCCTTCTATGGTTGTTGTTTTTCATTTTGTGAAGGATTTTCGGAGGATGTGGAGGGTACCTCTTCTTAGATGACAACAACTGATTTTGCTTTGTTGATTGTCTTTCCTGATTGTAATTGGATTTCATTCATAGGAATGGTAGTGATCATGTATGTAGGAAAAGGCTGAATATCAATGTGTTACACTAGTTGAGGTAACCAATTATGGCTTGGGTTAGGTACGGGTTGTGCAGGATATAATGTAGGACGGGGTGGGTTTATGGTAGTAGGCGCTTGTGAAGATGATGGGTTAGTAGGTGTAGGTAATAATTTATGCAAAGGAGGTGGTGGTAGCATAGCTTGTTGATACATATTAGGGTTATACGCTTACTGATAGGTTTTCTTGGTCAAATTATATGAAGTACTTGGCATATTCGCATAAGGCGCAGAGTGTTGGGGCTAAGGTTGATAGTTGCTGGCATAGGGGTTTGTCCTCCAATTTTGGCCCCAGGTAGTATTTTGTGGTAGCTGAGAAACCGAAGGAGGGTAGGATGCAGGAAAGGTCCATGGCTAAGTTTGGCAATAATCATGAGGATTTCGATTTGGAAACATATTCTGACAGTGGCCTATCTAGTTAGGTCTTTTGGTTGCCTGAAATTGGTCAACGGTTTCAGCGTTCCCCTTGTAGATGGCCTGTAAGCTGGGAAGTGATTGGCACTTCTTGGTCGGGTTTCTACAGTATAGATTCCACCTACATCAATGGTGTTTAAAGGACATTCCCTTCTTGCATGTTTATTCCTACACTTGGAACAAAAGATTGCCATGGCTTCTTTCTCTGCTTCTTGCTTTTATTCAATTTTCATGGTGTCTAGCTGGTCACTAATTGTGTTCAAGATATTAGTTTTGAAATTTTCTAATACATTTCTTGACATGACTCTTGTAATAGCATTAGCTGTAGTTTTCTTTTGCACAGTGTCTGTAGTTTCCTCTAAGTTTCCGAAGCTTTTTACCTACTTTAGCTTGGCTTCTAGAATAGGTACAACATAGTTCAATGACTTCTGTAAATTGCTTTTTATAAATGTCTCCACCATTGAGAAAGTTTAATGTTTCAATGTATTCATCTCTCAGCTCTTTTAGAAACATAGTTCTGATAATATTTTCATCTAGGTTGGACCCACGGGATTTGTGGAAGTTGTATAGGAACTGTTCAAGATACTCTTCTAGGTTTTCATCTTCATTTTGTTGCATCCTAAGGATATCATTGATGTCCCTACTTTTATAAAAGTCTTGATACCTTTTAAGAAAAACTGATCTCATGTCATCCCATGTGTATATGGTTTGTTGCGCTAGACTCATGGACCACATAAGGGATGCATCTTTTAATGTGGAGGGAAACAATTTAATTTTATGAGCATCATCATAATAATTATAATTGTGACATAAAATATCAAATTAAAAAATAAAGGCATTGGGATATTTAGATGATTTACTATAGAACAATGGGAGAGATGCCATTGGATTGCTTTTCACTGTGATTTCACAAATCACATATATGATAGGGAAAACGAAGGTAACCTCCTCTTCATCTTCCTGGTTTCCCCCTCTAAAGAGGTTCCCGTTGCATCAAGGACCTTCTCCCTCTTCCTGGTGTTCTTCATTGTGTCTGTCCTCCTCATCTTAATGATCCATTTCTACAACTGGTACCTCCTAGGGTTTGTTGATTATGGTATGAATAGGGGATAGTGGGACGTGATTGATGTTAGTTGATTGCTTGTCCTAGTTGTCTTATTGCTCCATTGTTTCTTCTACAGGGTTTTCAAGGACAATCTACTAAGTGATCCTTTCCCATCGATCTAAGAATTCCCGATCCGAAACCATGTTGGCATCAACACTTCCTCCTTCTTGTCTCAGACCTGCATATTGATTAGCAGTGGTAAGAATGGGTATATTAACTTATTAACTGATCCAAAATTTGTATGAAATTTATAACTGGAAATAAATCTACCTTTGATATCTCTAGGTCTACCTGTACTCCTATGCATAAAGATAAAAGAAATAGAACTCAAGAGTAAGTAGTGATCAATCAGACTTTGGAGCAACCCCACAAAATTGGATGCATGGTTCTTCACTCTCGTCTTACCATACTCTCTCTGCCCTTTGACAGTCCTGCAAGATCTTGAAACTCAAATGATAATGGTTACCTAAATAAGAAATGAGAACTTCCCTGGAAATGGCGCCAAAATGTTGAGAGATTAAATTGGTGTATTAATTTCCTAATATTTATATGTCAATCTGGGATTGTAAGCACGAGTAGTCTTGTTCTTTCTTAGTTCAGCTCTATATTAGAGTTTTATCATTTCCTTATAATGATCAGCGAGGTGATAAACACACTAATTCTTTCAAACTTAAAGGAAATCAAACATCTAGCCATCATAAGCAGACCCAACAATCAAATTTAATTTGAAAGACTTTCAAAAACCTTTACACACTTAACTTAGGACTAAAATTTGAACTTTACAGGCTACTAGAATCTTTACCACTAATTTCAAATGATGAAAATGGATATCTAATCACACCAGACTTAATCAATCCAATCACTCGAGTTCTTGTTCTAATTCCCACAACTCACACTCAAGGGAAATAAAGATTCACTGCTTATAATAGCAATTCAATTCTAGCTTAAACAATCAATCTATACTTAATGATTCGTTACTCTACTAGCTCATAACACCAAACATTTTGAAGTTAAGTACTAAACTGGGAACTTTGTTTCACTCTTGACTCACCAACTTGATTTTGTATTATCAATCCAAAGTACAACCAGGTCTGTAATTGATCATAGCAATGAGAGTGGTTTCAAGTATTAATTCTATGGAAATCAAACAAATAACTCTTAGAAACTGTACTCTAAATCACCCTATAGTCGTATTAATCTCCAAATGGTGAGTAACCCTATTCAAAATCAATGTTCTACTATTGAAATCCAATTAGGAATCTAAGCTATGGGAAAGTTATCCAAGTAATCAAATGAAACAGAGGGATCAATAGTCCAAACGAAACTAAAGAAAATTGCTTTAACACTACAAACAAAACAAGGGAATCAATAATCAAAATGAAACTAATGAAATTTCCATAGCAACTAACAAAAGAAATAGGGGAATCAATCATCCAACCTACTTTAACAATTAACACACAAAACACTCTGTTGCATTCTTAGATTAACCCATAGAGTCTACTTATCAACCGAGAAATCTATTTGAAAAATAAACTAGTTGAAGCTATAACAATCACTCAAATCAACACTTTGAACACAATGCTCCTATTGTACACCATTTATGAAAATAAAATAACATCAACATAATCAACTTAAATTAAACCAAGCTCACACCAATCGCATTATTCAAACAATGAATCTAGAACAAATGCTTCCTATGTCGTATGCACCTGCAGAGACAATCCAACAAAGAGTCAATCAATTCAGATACTAAAGGAAACAACAGAATGCTTTAGAAATTGATTGATCTCCATCTAAATTAACTTAAATTCCATTCATCTCTGGTCTCTAAATACATTGTCCGCTTTAAGTATCTAAAAATAGTTTATGTGCAGCCAATAGATAAACTAAATCTTTACAATCATCACATGACAATGCAATTCAATAAACTTCATGTACATCTATGACAATCATAATTAAATACAAGGTGTAAGGTTCATGATCAGATTAGGTCTTATCCAAAAAAAAAAATGATGATTTACACTAGGGATTTAGATTCAGATTACCAAAGCAACAAGGTTTAAAAACATCATAACATCAGCTTAATGCAATTGATTGAGACTCGAGAAAACTTTCCATGCAGTAGGAAAACTAACAATTGAGTGTAAATAACTAAAGAATTGACTATGTCTATCACACAAAGATACTACTTAAGCAATATGAAAGATAAACCCAAATGGGTGGGCCCGGCCACACCTGGGCGCTGGTTAACTTACAGCAGGTAAGAGATCTTGATCATGATCAATTCTTCATCTGCAACGAATCATCAAACGATTAACTCAAACTTAATGCAGAACCATTGTGGACATATTTGATTAAAAATAATACATCAAGGGATACGTACTAGCAACTTCAACTTTCGTTTGCTAACTCTAATGTATTACATCACAACCTTTTATAGGTGTTTAACTAAGTAAAACAAACTAACTATGGATAGTGAATCATAATGGCCGAGATAATGTATTCCTTCAGATCGAATGGCTTCAAACAACCTATCCAAATTAGTTTAATAACCTTCAATCGACCCTAATCTTGGTGGCTACTCCTTACACAGAGGAAAATGGGGATCTTTGCCTTAATCGAACATACCCAAGCATGGCTAGGGAAGCTTCCCATCTAGAAGCATACAACCTCTTATCTTCTGCACTATTAGGTACTAAATCCAAAGATGAATCTTGAGTACAAGTGTGGGGAACCATGGTTCAATACCTGCATTCTCCTACGGTCATACTACATATTTACTAAAATGTCTACACTTTGACCATAGTAATTAGTTAGTTTAGGGATTAGCTACTGATATCTACTTAAATTCACTAATAAATAGAAAAAATGTACCATAAAAGACTTTACCTCATAATGAAGATTAGGAAAGTGATTAGGAAAAGAAGAATGGAAGGTAAGTAGGTTTAGGAGTGCCAAAAAGGTCAAAATATGGATGAAAAATAGTAGTTGTATGAACAAAACGAGGGATCAACAAATCTTCTATGGGTAAAACTTTCTCGTTTTCCTCTGGTAATTTTATTGCATTCATAATTGACTATTATTGGTGATTCCAACGGGAAGTTTTCCTATCTTGAGGAGGGGAGCTTGGTGAATATGGACAAGCGCATCACCCAGTTATTGGTGGAAGTGAAATTTTTGGCCGTACTTCCAATGGAAGTGGATCTTATTTGGGGAGGCTTTTCTACCAGGTAACACATTGATTATTGGGGTGTATCATTCTATTGTTTGGGATTTCATGCAACTAGCCATCTCCTTGCTAATTGCCCCCATAGATTCATATTTTCTCGTCATCTTGTGAAGTAATGTCTTAGGCGTGAACATGACAAGTCTTCTAAGGATGTTGTTCCTAATCGGGCTAGTACATATGATCATGGTTGAATTTATATTCCAGGTAATGATATTGATATATCACATTCTAAGCCTTTGAATATTGACTATTATTGGGAATTCAATTTAGTTTCTTTGGATAGGCCTTATGTTCCTGCATTGCACCATCCTTTACCTTCTCATGATATTGTACCTAGCTCTAGGTCTTGGGATGCTCCCTTAGATTCTATTTTTGCATTTGTGTGTTCAACGGGTTAGGGGAAAACTCTTGAACCTCGGTGTCTTTGTTTGGTAATTGGTAAGGTTTCCAATGGTGTCTCCTCTCTTTTTACCTATCTTCCCATTTTGAGCACTGACCCTTTAGCCTCTCATTTTTCTAACTCCATGGGAAATCTTGCATCAAATTCTGGGGATGGGGTCGATATATCTAAGCATCTGTTATCACAAAAAATACAATTTGGCTCATATTCGGGGGATAAGTTTCCTAGTAACTTGGCTAGTAGTGACATCAAGCTCTTGTGGCTCGACCCTAACATTGATATTGATTCACTGTTGGTTCATTCCTCATCCTCTCTTGTGGTCATTGTTAGTCATAATTCTCATCAGAATGTGATCGTTCAAAGGAAGTGGTCGCCTAAGACTCGAGCCACATATGATGGGGATATTTCAGATAATAAAATTACTCTTCTGTTTTAGATTTATTCTCCATCTAACGACACTATTCATCCATCTTCTCCTACTTGGGCACTTAGATAATTTTCTTTCGAAGTCCTATGCTCCCCATGAAGATCGTTTTGCTTAATATTCAGGATTTAGGGGGGCTCCCATAAGATCATCTCTTTTAAACATTTGAATAGGGTTCATTATCCATTAATCATTATGTTACAAGAGGTAATGCTAGATAGCGATAAGGCGTGGCCTTTATTGCTTTAGATCGATTCAGGGTGGAGGGCATGTGCAATTGATGCAGTGGGACTATCACATGGTATGGATGCCTTATGGAACTCATGGGATGTTAACTTCTTAGATTATAAATCCCTTTCAGGTATCATTCTGTCAATATTTACTAGGGGCTTGAAATCTAGATTCCATATTCTAAATACATATGCACCATATTTGTCGAGGAAATGCTTTTGGGAATGTCTCGACTGCTACGCCATATTGATAAGGGGCTCCCTTATCTTGGTTGGTGATATTAACCTCACTATCGAGGTGAGTGGGATTTCGAGTGTCAAGAGTAAATTGGATTAGATGGTTTGTTTTCTCTGGAATATTTTTAGTAAAAAACATTTTGATGACATCTTACCATTGCCCATGTAGCCAAATTGGTGGAACAATCAGGTTTTTCTCTGTACATGCATTATCAAATATGGGATATCGGATCATGATCTGGTTATCCTCCATTGGAAGGTAGAGATAGATTGGTAGTTCCTGCAATTTAAGTTTAATCATAATTGGCTATAAAAACTTGATCTTGATGGTTTGACTTGCAATAATTGAAGTATTGGTGTTGCTCATTTAGTTACTTCACCTTTGGAGCATATTGGCCATAAGCTTTGGGTTGTCAAGCGAATTTCTTGCAGATGGGTTCATATTTAGAAGAAGATCCATATCAATTAAATTGAGGAGATTGATCACAAACTTGGTATACTAGTTGATCCTGTCCATATCGATTATTTCTAGGTTTCTTAGCATATAAAGGTAGTTGCTCTAGAAGGGCGCAAGTGGGAAATTATTAATTATTAAGAGGACAAATGGCAGCATAAGAACTGGACCATTTGGATCATATGTAGCAACAAGAATACCAAAAATCTTTCACGAGTATCCATCTAGGAGGAGGTCAGAGAACACTATCTGGAATTAAAAGACAAGAATGGAAATTGCATCACCTCTCTACAAGATATACAGGTGGAGGCTATTAGCTTCTTTCGTGCACAATATCAAGCTCGAGTGAGCGTGGACATTGAAAAATAGATGGAGGTCATTGAAACATATCCTATTATATTTGATGTGGCGACAAATGAGACTTTCTATCGTGTACTTTCTCTCGATGAATTGATGTTGACTAAGAAATCCTTTGCCTGAGAAAAAATAACTGATCTTGACGGATGACCAATATAATTTGTTTTTCACTTCCATGATATTATGGGGACTGAGGTAGTATTGGTTGTTGAGGAATCTTGTACATCAGGTATTATCCCTTGTGATATTAATTCAACCTTTATTACACTTATCTCTAAGGTATCTCATGTTTCTTCCTTGTCGAATTATCATATCATCTCTCTTTGCAACACTTTGAATAAATTGATTTAGAAAATTATAGCGAACTGATTGAGAACCACTTTGTCTTTCGGCATTGTGTTGAAGAAATTTGGATTTCTTTGTTACCATGAAATACAGGACATGGTGATCATTGCACATTAGACAATACAATTGATCAATTCAAAGAAGATTGGTGTTATTTTAGTGAAGCTTGATCTCTACAAGGCTTTCGATTGTGTGGATTGGTCATTTTTGTAGCTAGTTCTTCACAAGATTGGCCTCTCATATAAGGATATTGCATGAATTATGGCATGTGTTACATAAACAAATTTCACGGTATTGATAATTGGATTACCTATTGATTTTTTCATGGCATAACGGGGTCTTCGTGAGGGATTTTCATTGTCTCCACTTCTCTTCATTCTTATCATTGAGGGTTTGAGCAGGTTAAAACTAAAATATCATAGTTGTGTGTCTCTTTCAGGTGTTCATATCACCAAATACATTATGACTTCTCATCTCATATTTTTCGATGATGTGCTTCTATTCGGGAAATTGTTTGTGGTGGAATGGATATATATGCATCAGATCATATGTCTCTTTGGTGAGGATTTTGGGCTCTTCATGAACAAATCTAAATCCATTTTGATCTCATCATCTCTTGACGATGACTTAGTATTGGAGATTATTGGTATATTTGGCATCAATCGAGCATCTATTGATATCGTTGTTAAATACCTTAGTTTTGTACTCAAAATGAAAAAATATGGGATAAAATACTCACAATAGCTTATTGAGAAATTCCAACACAAATTTACACCTTGGGCACACAAATGGCTCTCATTAGTGGGGCATTTGATTATGGTACAGCCGATCTTGCAAAAAATTTCAATATATTAGATTCATCTCTATATTCTACCCAAAAACATTATCAATAGGATAAAATTGATCATTTCTAACTTTGTATGGGTTGGGAATTCAATGAAACATACATTCCACTTAGCTCGCTTGGAACTTATAAGACAAAGAAAGGATGAAGGTGGTTGAGGTATAAAGGATCCAGAGAGATTAAGCTAGAATCTATTGATGAATATTTTATGCTGCGCATTCAACAATAAGGGTCTATATTAGTACATCATAAAATCGAAGTACCTTCAAAATCGATCTATGATTTCATGGATCAAGGTGGGGGTGCACATCCCTTGAGGCACCTCATATATATTGGAGGATTTTATGAAAGTTAGACCATGGCTATTAAACAACATTAAATGGAAAATTGGGAATGGGGTTAATATTACAATCAACTTGGATCCTATTTGTAGTTATAAGGGGGATCATACTTTACTGGTAGATCTACTTAGACGGGTTCATAACCTTAGCATCCATTATATCAGCTAGATTGTGGTTAATGATGAATTCAGCTACACATAGAGTTGCTAATCGAAGGAGCCTAATCGAAAAGGGGGCCTATTCACTGGGAAGGGGAATTGATGATGGTCTACTAAGATGAAGGTAGATGTTATTGGTTTATATGGTGATCTTGCTTTATAATTGGATAAGTATACTCAGAATCTATCTTAGGAGGGCATTGCAATATCTGAAAAACAGGACATATATACATGGGATGGTAATTTAGAAGATGGCCAATGTCTAGTTAAGGATGAATATTAGTACATTTATCCTTCACATCATCTAGCGTCTTGCCAATGGTTTTTCAAAATTTGGCAGTGGAATGTTCCTACTAAGCTAAAGGATTTTGGCTAGATAGTATGTGTTATCACTTAGTATTTTCTCAAGTTTAAAGAAAGAAATCATTGAGGTAACCACAAACGTACTTTTGAGATCAGGATCTAGCCTTCCTAATCTCAAAGAGGGCTCTCCCTTTTTTATTTAACTTTGTTTGGTTATTTGATTTTAGGCTAGTTATGATTGTACTTGGGTCTTGATTTGAATTTGGGTGGTGGGATCACCGTTGGGTAAGGGAGGGCCCACGTAATAGTTTTGGGGCTCAAAGCCGACAGTTTTGGGTGAAAGTATGGTAAAGACTCCGTAAAGTGTGCGCAGCATGAATTGTAATGAGTCAAGTCAAAGGGTTGTCTACCGGAGAAAAATGTAAAATAATAGGAAGTGAGTCGGCCTACCCATGGTCTGCGGACCATAGGAATGTATAAATAGAGCAAGGCTCTATGGTTAGAGGTAAGTTTTTGAAAAGTTTTGGTTTTGGATCTTGATGGTTATGGATTTGTGAAGGAAATATTCTCTACGTCTATAAGTCCAAGTCAAGGGTGTTGGTAGATATATAGAGGCTCTGTAGCTGTGTGTACAAAGGCCTGGTAGAGTCTGCAGTTGTGTGCGTGGACCCTTGCAGCTGAGTGCGCAGGGTGGATCTGGTTGTAGCGACGAAATATATTAATAAAGATAAGTTGTTTCCTAAAATATCACAGATCTATTGTGTTTTGGTTTATGCATCTGTTATATCTATTTAAAATTGCACGCACTGGGTTTTATTGTTAAATATTTGCTTAAAGACTATAACAAGAAGATCAGATCTATAATAATTTCCTTAATAAGAAAGTACACCTGTAGTCCAACAGTAGTACAGAAGTGGTGCAAGGCCACAGAAAGGTTTGCGACCCCCTCTAGACCACATCAAGACATCCCAAGGGTGTGGAAACCTGGTTCCAGCACCCGCCCCCCTTACTACCTTGGGTGAGACCTCAGTCGGTGCTCTGTGGGCTATTGCTGAAAGGGCCGGTAGCTATTAGATTTGTTTGGCTAAAAACTCTTCTGAACTTAGGTTGGGGCCCAATAAGCCAACAAATGGTTCCGTTGCTAGGACCAGGATCTGCCTAAGGGATGTCTGATGTCGAAACACTGGAACCCTACAAAGAAAGAGCTTGAAGGCTGGTTAGATCAGAAGCTTCATGAGTTCATGGTACAGGAAAATTGAAATCCACAGATTGCTGAGGAAAGGTGGCTGGATCACTACATATACACAGAAATCCACGAGATCTTCTTCACATCTTTCTCGAGAGAGTTGTACGAGTTGATCGTGAGGCTAGATGATAGCATGGGAAGGTGTAGACTTGATCAACCAATAGTGTGAACCCCCGAGTTGGTGCACAGGCTAGAGGCATCTGAAGATAAAATCGCATGGGCAGTAAATCACTGGTTGGATCGGTTAATAGGGGGTTTATCACTGAATTCGCAATATACACAACTTTGAGTTACAGCAAAGCGGAGAGGCGATTTCTCCAAGTACCACGACGTAAGTACATCAAATCATTGAATACTTGGATTAAAATGTTGTTATGTGAAAAATGGTTTATGTGCATCCATTAATGTCTAGGGTAACAAGGAGTGGAAGAGGCTATTGTGGGATCAAAGGATTAGAAGATACTCCTTTGATTCCACTTTCTCGAAAAAGTGAGGAGGAACTCGTAGGGTTCTCCCCAAGAAGCACAGTCTGACTGATAAATCACCACATTCCACTGATACCACCACCATCCATACCACCACCTACTTCACCTGCATCAAACCCATCTTCTCTTACCCCACCACCACCACTGTCGAGGGAATGGCAGGTGCGATCAAGTTGCCAATACTTAGAGGCATAGGAAATGAGGAACCAGATCAATTCTAGTTCATGGTAAAGACTATATGGGAAGCCCAAGGAGTAACAGATGAGAACATCAAGAAATCTTCTGTGGTTAGCTTGTTGCAGGACAATGCCTTCACATGGTATATAAAGTACTCAAGCGATCACTCAAATGCAGGAATAGTGGCGATCCAGGATGCATTGAATAAAGAATCTAGCTAGCCTAAATCAGAAACGCAGTCAATCATCGGGTTCAAGGAAATCACGATGCTAACTGGTGAAACCCCATGGGATCTAGATCAGAGATTGAAGAATACAATTCATGAGGCTAACATGATGCTGACAGATGCACAACACTGCACATGGTTTGTGGCGTCTTTGACAACACACCTAAGGATGGTGCTATCACAACAAAAGATCTCAACCTAAGCTTAAGCATTAGAGACAGCAATGAGGTTGCACGAAACTCTAATTTAGGATTCAGGGTTGGGAGTTCAAAAAATCCACGCGCAACTACAAAACCTATGCTTATAAATGCAAAGTTTGAAACAAGATAAAACACCCCAGTCAGGAGCACGCGTAGAGGTATGGTGCATAAAATGTAAAGGCCAGGGCCATGATAAAGATCAATCTCCGATATTTGTGAACTATCTAGCAGGAGGGGGACCAATGCCCTTGAGACCATAGGCGTAGGTAGGGCCAAGCGCAGCGCCCTCGCTCTGGTGTACAATTTATCAGGTGGGAGGAAATCACAACACAGATAACTTCCATCTATTACCGAAACTGATACAACCCACTCAACATCTATTTTGCAATTTTTGTAGATCAATGGGCCATGAAAAATGCAATTACCGAAGTTATGAGTTACTGATGGAATAGACACTTGCTTATAGGATGCAAACTGAAGAGTGAGGTCAGGATCCAGTTGCAACGATAGCGTGGGGCAAATTTCAGGGACGTGGATGGGGATGAGGAGGACTAGGACCTGGATGAGGCTGAGAATAATTAATCAGCTACAATTGTGGAGGACATGGGCACTACGAACGAGATTGCACAAACCCGACAAGAACATGCTACCATATTGTAACCAGTTTGATCATGAAGTAGTAGATTTCCCCACACTAATTGCACAAATGTGGGAAAAGGGGGTGCTTCTAGGTACCCCCACTCAGAATGTCCAGATTATGAAGGCGAGACTGCCCAAGGAGGATCCTAACATGAACATGGTGCTCAGAAGTGGTGCAGCTACAGGGGAAGCAACTCAAGGAGGATGCATGGGTTCGCAAGGCCCCTACGAAGCAACCTGAATTTGATTTAGAGCACTCGAAGGAAACATTTGTGGAAGCTAAGAAGGGCTTCGCGGAGACTTCTACTTCGGGTAGCAAGGATCAACATGAGCCGAAGATGGATACTTCCATGCTTACTACCTTTTTAGAAACATGCATGAACCTACAACGGGACACTAAGGCAATGAAGGGATTGCAAGAGCTGATAACTAGGTGTGCAAGGTCAGACGAACCACCCATGGTCTGGAAACTAGGCAAGCATGTTTTGCGCATCGGGCGGGAAATGCGGTTGACTGCTAAAATTGGGGATTATGAGATGGATCAGGTTGTTTTGGATTTAGGGTCTGATGCGAATGTGTTGCCTAAGTAAACATGGGAACTCATGGGTAGGCCCGACTACAATGGTTTCCTATTCAACTGCAGATGGCCAACCAGCAAAAGGTCTTACCAATGGGATGACTGCAAGGAGTGACAGTGGACATTGAAGGCGTAAGTACGTAGACTGACTTTGAGCTAATATAAATTGTTGATAGCAGTAACCTGTATCCTGCATTGCTCGGAATAGATTGGGCCATGGATATGAATGGGGTCATTAACATAAAAAGATGGAAAATGACATTCAAAAAAAGGTCACTTCGGGTAATAGTTCTGCTAGATCCAGCGAAAGGAACATGCTACACCAAACCGGTGTGTGATGGCGACAGCGATGATGAACTAGACTGCACCTACCAGATAATAGTGCAAGACCAGGATCAGGTGAATCCCACAGTGAATGGGAAAATTTCATGGAAGCACGATAGTTCCTGCACCTTAGATTCAGACAAGGAGATCGAGCGATGGTAGAACCAATTGCATGAAGTCACAACACTTAACTATAACATGATGATTAGATCACTATGACATGTGGCCACTGAGGTACGGCAACAACCAACAGACAATGGTGCAACAAAGGAGGAGGATTTTGTCAACCTTGACGGAACATCCATCGGAAGGCTGAAGCCATGGGAGCTAATGGAAGCAGCACCACACATGGAAACCACACCAAGGTTGCGTGCACAAAGGAAGCTAAGGTGGAATGAGCGCAGAGGTAGAAGGTGATTCCAAATATAGATCGAATGACATGTGCGGTAGCCACGACGGAGCAAGACAGTCGCCCATATACAATAGCGGGCAACGTTGTATGATGTGAAACCATCAACCAAACGAAATCTATGAGTAGCCAGGGTTCACTGGGCTAATATGACCGTACACAAAGCATAGCTTGCAAAGGGAACTTTACCCACAGTCGGATGGGAAGAGAAGAGAATTTCCCCGACCGCTACCCCTATAGTTTGACTTGAATGAGAAGACCTAGATGAAGCGATCTGACAGCTGCAGGAGGCCATTCGATGTTGATGCCTAAGACTTCATGAACTAGAGGAAGTAGGGGCAAGGCTACGGAGGCAAAGCGTGAGCTTGGATGAAGAAATTGATAAAATCAAGAGAGGAGGCACACAAATAGACTGCGCGAGCATGTGAAGGAAGGGACCAGACCTGTCTAGCCCTCCTACAATCCTAGCACAAGCTGTGACCCTACTATCATGGTTTCGACTGCACCCTACTGAAGAAGGGAGCACAGACCGCAAGGCACTATCCAAGTTGAGTGTACGTGAAGTGTGCATGTAGCCTGGGCTAGCAGGCAAAAAGGAAGGCTCGCATGAAGGGTGCGACCACCTGACTATCTGTAGGGGACTAAGTCTTAGCACTCCATGCAGTAGAAAGAGGATGCGAGACTATAAAAGAGGCTGCAGGAAAGCTGTGTGATTTAGCCCTGGTGCACAGGGCCAGTCAAATGCATAGAACACACCCGTGTACCTGGGGCTTTGCTACCACACAAGAGGGATGGAAGATGACCATTGCAGTTACTGTTCATGATAAGATGTCCCACTTACGACATAGAGGAGTGGGTGTCAGGTAATTAAGGCATAGGGGTTACTGCCAAGATTACATTAGTGAGCCATGAATAGGGCAAAAGGCCAAATTTGAATATGCAATCATATATAACAAGCAAGTGAAGGGGCACACAATAAATCTTGATCATTCAAAGAATAGGAAGCCCTGGGTTCAAACTGAGAGGAGTAAGATGAATGAAAAACTGTTGAAGAAAAGCCCGTGGTTTTAGGAATTTCCAAAGGAAATACGAGAGTCATTCCTTAAGTCGATAACCCCCACCAAGTAGGTTCCACTGAATCCTACACCACAGGTAGCCGAAATCCCCAAATTACCTAGGACGCCATAGAACAAGAAGGACTCCTAGATACCAGGACCCGTAAGAATGTCGCCGCGAAATCTGTGATTTAGCAAGCTCACACTGGAAGAAAAGGGCAAAGCTATTACTATTGAAAGTGATGATGAGGAAGAGGAACCTCTAACCTATGTTGAAGAAATAGAAGAAGAAGGCAAAGAAGATATCCAGCCAATACGATGACCTGCGTATGTTCCTCCACGCAAAGGGAAGGCCAAAGTCCCTACAAGTCTGGTTGATGTGTACAATATACTCCTCACCCCATCCCTTCCAAAAGAGGTGCCACTCGAAGGAACGACGATTGGCCGCATCTCGACTATGAAGTTTGAAGACTGGGTCCTTGTAGATACCAAGAAGTTTCCCCATTTGGCGACACTGAACTAATGAAGAAAAGTGTCATGGGAACTATTACGACATTTCAGCTGAGGAAGTGGCTGTGAAAGGTAGAGGAAGCTGGGTTGCTCTATCTCCTATCCATCCCAAATTTTCAATAGCCCCCCATCACAATATTGGTCATCTGACAATTGCTCTATTTGGTACACGATGGATATTTATGGATAGAAAAAGCCCTTCGCATCACAGCCAAACTTGTTCACAAGATCACGCAGCTTCCCTGTGAAGGTAGGGACCCCATGGAAATCGTTGCTATGAGTGGCATTGTGATGGTGACAAAAACCTTGAAAAAGAAATACAATTTGGAGAAGAAGCATCGAGGGTATGTTATTGACAGTATTCCGCACAAAGGGGTTCTCGTTGCTACCCAGTTGTTGGTAGGAAAAGTGATGTGGAAATGCCATGCTAATGAGGTCCTAACAATAGTCATCACACTAGCGGAGCGGTGCGCAGAAGGGGAACAATTCAATTGGGCGCAGTTCCTCTGTGACGAATTCCTGACCAATTACAAAGAGCTCCAAGAGGAGAGTAAAAATTTCCATTATGCATGGTTATTGTTATCCATCATGTTGTTTACAAGTGAACTATTCGAAGATAGCCAGTTCCCTTCCTTGGACCATGATTGGACAGAAGCCGGCGAATACGCATAACTCTGGGTGACGTGGGATTCTACAAGAATCTGAGGCATCAAGATTTTTTTGATACTAATGGACACAAATGTCTACCAATGGATCAGACAGCAACCTCGTTTGTTCGACGATACATATGACAGTGTGAAGAACATCGTAGAGTTTAAGGTAGACATGCACTATGTATACATTCGGGCATGCAAGGACCTAGACCAGACATTGTCCACAGTTCCCTTCATTGCCATCGACAAGGCTATCTCTGCGGTTTTGGATACCTGGCCATGAGAGTGGCGTGGAACTGACTCGGTGGGACGTGATGAGATTAGTTTCTAGAAACAGAATGCTGAAGCTAAGCACATGGCACAGCAAGAGAGAAATGAACAGCATGCTGCCAAAGTATGGGCAGCCCGGGAGGCAGCGCAGGCTTCTACAGCTAAACCATCTGTAGAAGGTGCTGCGATGACAAAGGATGCAAGCAGTCTGAAGGTGCCCACAGAGATGACCACAGATACAGGGATGGGAGGAATACCACCAACCACCACAAGTGCGCCCCTAAAATGACCACAACCCATAGAACAGACAAAGCTACAGAAGAAAGCCAAGGCATCTAAATGGGATGAAGAACTAACCACATTAACCAAGGGTGGCCTAGGTGACATAGGGGACATAGTTCAGAAAGTCACTCGGGAAGCAATCGACAAAGCCATTTCAGAGCAATATATTGTGTTGGGGGTGCTCCACACATAGGTACAGGAACTTGGGACATGTGCCTCGTAGTAGGGAACCATCGCTACTCGTGGAGTTACAGGTATGTCAGCCACTGAGAAGTTGCTAAAGGCCCAAATGGTTAATACTATCGTGATCCTCGCAGGAACATTAGTAACAGAAAATGAGGCGAACAGAGCTGTGGTGGGCTGCCTTATGAGGCTTGGATTAAATTTGGCTGCCCTCCTGCGTGAAAGTTTGTACCAACTCCAAGACAGCGCAATGATGGAGCTCTACGCGAGGGAAGGACGCATGGAATAGGTACTCAGCGAACAAAGAATTCATGTAGAATAGTTGAGCCTCCAACAGGATGAAGTAGTCGCACAGAGTCAGTAGTTGGAGCAATTTGTAGGGGAATCTCGTTCGCGTGCCCCTGAGCTAGAGATTCGGCAGATTTTCCTGTCGGCATACGAATCCACAAGTTGGTTAGTGGGTTCTGCGAAACAAAGGAGGAGGCCATGAGGATTTAGTTGGCTCTTAGCTTGCAGATCGTAAAGCTGAAACTCAAAGCATAGCCATCTACACCACCAGAGGTCACCGAACAGCGAAGAGGCATCATTCAATCCGGATGAGACACAATAGCACGTGCTATGCAAGAGTGCTCCAATGTGTTGGATCAATCACTTCTTATGCCGACGTCCCTACAAGAGGATCCAACCTTACAATGGTTGGAAACAGAGGCAAGGGAGCTACAGCAAGCCTACGATAATGTTAGGGGGACCGCGCAAATGGTTGCTATTACATAGCATTTGGAAAAATTGAGGGAGGCTCAGGCTCTTAAGGTACAAGCTGACGCCACTTGGCAAAAAGCAGCAGTAGTTAAAGAACGGATCTAGCCTTGGGTTGATGAGGCATTTGCGGTTTCCACTTCCATCGAGTTGAAGATGGCCCACATGCAGGCAACATCTACACCCAAAGAGGCGACTGAATTAGATACTAAGGCATCGATGGCTCGTGTAGAACAAGTACAGCAGATGGTGGAATAGTTTGTTGCAAGTGTAAGTGAAGTGCAGAAATTGTTGCATGACCTTCACGTGAAGATTGTTGCACCAGCTGAGTGACTCGGGACGAGTCATGTTGATTGTGTTGGGGGCTTGTTGAGTAGCGAAGGGGCCATGTAATGGTTTTGGGGCTCAAAGTAGACAGTTTTGGGTGAAAGTATGGTAAAGACTCCGCAAAGTGTGCAGAGCAAAAATTGTAACGAGTCAAGTCAAAGGGTTGTCTGCCCAAGAATAATTTAAAATAATAGGAAGTGAGTCGGCATTCCCATGGTCTGTGGACCATAGGAATGTATAAATAGAGCAAGGATTTATAGCTAGAGGTCAGTTTTTGAAAAGTTTTGGTTTTGTATCTTAATGGTTATGGGTTTGTGAAGGAAATATTCTCGATGCTTGTAAGTCTGAGTCAAGGCTATTGGTAGATAGATAGAGGCTCTGCAACTATGTGTGCAGACACCTGGTAGAGTCCGCAACTGTGTACAAGGACACCTGCAATTGAGTGTGCAGGGAAGATCTGGTTGTAGTGATGGAAGATATTAATAAAGATAAATTGTTTCCTGAAATATCTTGGATCTATTATGTTATGGTTTATGCATCTATTATATTTTTTTATAATTGCACACACTGGGTATTATTGTTAAATGTTTGCTTAAAGAATATAATAAGAAGATCAGATCTATAATAATTTCCTTATGAGAAATTACACATGCAGTCTGATAGTAGTACAAAAGTGGTGCGAGGCCACAGAAAGGTTCACAACCCCCTCTAGACCACATCAAGACATCACAAGGGTGCCGAAACTTGGTTCCAGCACCCTGCCTTACTACCTCAGGTGAGACCTTAGTCCACGATCTACGGGGTGTTGCTTAAAGGGTTGGTAGCTGCGACAATTGTTTGGCTAAAAACTCTTTTGAACCTAGGTCAGGGCCCAATAAACCAACAATCACTTACTTAGATGGATAGATGAATGTCTATTTTCCATTGGGCTATGGAGTCAATCAGGCTTCGAAAAAAGAAAAGCAACAAACCATAAAGAAAATGTTACAAGGAAAGATAGGTGAGCAATAGCAAATCTCAAAGGCTTGATGGTGAAGTGGTTTCCAATTAGATCCAGGGAGAAATTAAGGGTTCCCAAGGCCAGATTATGAAGAGAAATGCAAGAGGTCAACCAGAATGGGAGAGTAATTAAGGGTTCTCAAATTTGGATATCAGAGGAAAACATATAAATGATCAATTGTGCAAAATAGAATGTAATTAAACAAGTTCTAAGTTACATTTCCAGTTTAATTCATTCAAATTTGGATAACATTTAAGTTTATGAAACACTTAGAAAAAGAACATAAACAAGATGAAATCTGTACTTCACTAAGATAGCTCAACACATGAATCCTGTAAAGAAGTTTCTTTATAATTTTTCCTGTTTGTCAACTGGAAATTGGTACAATAACCCTTAGGTAGTAGATCAATCAACTATAAAAATATTTAGAAATCCCCCCTCAATACTTTGAATTATGAAGTATTTATACAAAATAACTTATAAAATATCTCAAACTGCATTGAGAACTAGCCTAGGAAAAAGAAATATCTTCGTGCAAGAAGACAGAGACAGTGATTGAAATGTTGTTTATTGTCTCTGTTCTTTAAGTTCTGCTATCTTTTAGTCTTTGATATTTTTCCCTTTAATCTGTTTTTTTGTTTGGTCTTCACATTGGATGTTATATTTACGTACAAGCTTTCATCTAATACACTTTCATTTGTTTGTCTTTCAACTGTATTTATTTTACCATGAATGCTCAATCACCTACTTTTAATTTTACCTTTTACTGTAAATCTTACTCACTGTTTCATGCTTCTATGTTTTTAGTAAGAAAGATTTTTACTAAAAGACACATGTAGAATACAAAATGTTTCTTGGAGAGTAGTTTGTAATAATCTTTTGTTGTGTTGGTGAAAATGAATTCATCTCTGTTTTATCATCTACTGCGTAAATTGTTTCCTTTTGCTCTGCTGCTGTATTTAAACTTGATTTTCTCATTGTACACAAAAATCTTGCTAAATCAAGCCTTTGAATACATTTCCTGGCAACTCTTGGAGTAAACAGGTTTTGGAACTAGTATTAAACCTATTTATCCAAGCTCCTAGCCTTCTAATCTTGTGCAAAATAAAAAAATTGTTAATAAGAACACAGGTTGGCAAGAGGTGATAATGCCTTCAGGGAACTAAGATGTTTGTGGATGGATCCTGGAGCATGTTCGGAAGGTAATCAGAGGTCAAATTTAGTTACAGAGGCTTAGGGTGGCGTAGGAAGGCTTAGGCATCTTTCTAGTGAAAAACGAGCAAAAAGAGTGAAAATTAGCGTCTTTAGCCTTTTAATGGGTAACAATCACATTTGGCACATAATTTATATAACTTAAAAGTGGGTGGTTTCATTTTACATGGGAAGGTGGTTTCAGGGGCCATCGCACCGCTTTTGGCAGTCAGGCAGTATTTCCTTGAGAGCATGCAAGATAACGTGGGACTGCCACATAACTGAAAGGGGCCTGAGAAAAACCGTGAATCTCATGTGCTCTTGGGCGGGTAAAGGTAGGAAAGGGAGTCTACACGATATGGATGCATGCTGTCAAATCTGGGGGTGCAATATCTAATGGCTATCGCACGGTGAAGTTGCACGAAGGGAAGTTGGGTGGAGATTTGCGGGGCTTGGGGGTTAATTATCACTGATTTGTAATTAATTAATGAATATGGTGCAGGTTAAAAATATAATGAGTGGGTTTAATACAATGGGACCAAGGTTAGGATATATATTAATATAGTTTAATATATGTGGGTTTGTATTATATGGGTTATGGGATATATATGCGGGAATTATTTTAATACGGGATATATGTATAAAGGGAATTAAATAATTAGAGTTAAATGTTAATATTAGTATACGGGATTGTAAGAATACACTAAGTTTCTAATGTAATATTAATATTGGGATCAGGAAACAAAACTTAGAATAAAGGGGTTTTATGGGTTTCTTAGGCGAAAAATGTGAATGGCGGAGTTAATTAAGTAATGTGGAGGGGAATTTAAACATAGGATAAAGGGTCTTTATAGGGGTTTTATGGGTATTTAGGGAAATTAATAAGGGGGAAAGTGACTTTTCAATGGAAAATGGGTTTCACACTAGGGAAAAGGGGTTTTGGGTAGGGGAATGACCTTCGGAGGGTAATTTACTAAGGAATTGTGTGAAAGCAAGGGGTAAGGATCAAAATGAATGGAAAAGGGTACCTTTATAAGAAATGAGGGGAAAATGGGGAAATTAGTAAATAAGTATGTGGGGGGGAAACAAATGAGGGGAAGCTAATTAAATCATCTTATGAACATCCGTTTACTTTCATAACTGCTCCTGCACACTGAAACATAGGATTAAGCATGATGAATGTGCTTATGCTTTAACAACCTTGTACTTCTACAACCTTTCTTGTACCTACCCTATACTTACCCTAACATATTTTATTCACCTTATTGGGTGCATTTAGGCTAGCATACCCTGTCTCTCCTTTTTCTTTTGAAAAGGAAAGAATGTAATTCTAACCTTATATCTTCCAATGGCTCAGATTAAGATTTTGAGCACAATATATTTCTCTACCTAACTATTGATCTACCAAGGTTAAAGAATTTGCCCAAATATTTTTTCTCTATCTATAAACATGAAATTTAAAGCATGATTTAGTCAAGATTAAGCTATTTGATTATCATGGGTTGTGGCATGTATGACAAGCTACACACAACCATTATTTTTCATATTGAAGTAAAAAGTAGTGGCGCTTGAATTTGCACACTTTTATGATCTGTTTTTGTTTGGGGTTCATGTTTTTTCACTTTTTTGATCTCTTCTTATTCTTTTTGTCCTTTGATATTTCTTTCAGGACATGCCCTCTTTACACTTTTTAATCTTTAATATGGAAAACATTTGTGGAAAAGAAAAGGTATGTACAATATTACAAGACTTAACAGAGTCAATTCAAAATTATGATCCCTATTATTATAGGAACCTAGCAGTATGGAAGGACATGATACTGACTTAGGACAACCTTTATCATTAGGGATTCATTGGTCCTAGATGTTGTTTACTTTGTGTTGGAGCACTGGAAGATTCGTTCCATCTGTTCCTGAGATGTACATTTGTGAAATTTATATGGATTGGCATATTGAACCTGTTACATATTAGGGTGGATTAGTGTTCCCCCACTTTTGGAGACAACCTTCATGAGTGGATGCATCATAATATGAGCTATGGCCCTCTCATGTTATATATCATTTCGAGAATATGGTGTTGTTGCAAATCATTGATTTCAATAACATTACACCATATATTAGGGGTTTATGTATCCTGATAGTGGCATTTTACAAAGAAGTTGGATTTTGTGTTAGGGAAAAATTAGTGAGTCATATCACACCATTATCAGACATATATACCATCCCTCATGGTTTTTTTGATGGAGCTATGATAATTGAGATATGTGGTTGTGATGCTTTTATCGCAGGTTACCTCGGTACCAATTATCACTTCAACTATAATGGGGGAAATCAGTACCTATTACTTGTTGGTTTCACTCCATAAAAATGAGCCAACTAATTTTGTGCCTTGATTTTTTCAAACTAATTTTCCACTTGTTTGTGTTGATGATAAAGGCAAATTGATGAGGTTTCTCTCCAATTGAAATTTTATTAGACTCCCCAATTTAAAGTCTAAATAAAACTTGATCTTTGCATCCACAGACTTGAAAGAATCCATAGAAGTGCCCATACTCAATGACTCATGAGCACTTTTGGAATTATAGTAAGACCAAACACCTTCAAAACCATTTGCAGCTTGAGTAGGTAGTGAGGTCCTCCCTTTGAGGTGATTTTTAACATGGCGACCTTTCATAAGGTCAAATACAAGAGACATTTTACTTGTGATTTTTTTTGCAATAAAGGTTTTTTCATTCTTATCGATGTCTGCAAGGCTTTCAACATTATTCCTGCTAACATCTCCATAGCCATAGTACTATACTTTATGACCAATCTTTGCATGTGAAAAATCTCCATAATTTTCTCTATTAGTTTATGCGAAAACAAATATTTCATCGTCTTTATTTCTAAGACAAGATTCAACTACATTATTCCATGTGAGATGAGTTGGAAAATCTCTGACAGTATTTGGAAAAGTATCCTTGTAATTATTTCTTCTGCAATCATCAAAAATATACTTTTCTTTTTCATTGTAGAATTTTTCTCTACATTAGTTAGGGTTTTATCTCATCAGCCTATGTTATTGCACTCACTAATCACATAGGTAAAATTTCTAGAATCCAATCTAACTTTTGTAGAATGAATCTAAACATTGATGATAATTTCTAAATTTCTCAAAATTATGTTCAGCACTGGAACGTCTTTTAGACCTCCATTTGCAAGACAAAACTTTGTCAATCGCATTGGACTGAACAAATATTGACGGAACTATCTGTGCAAACAAAGGTGGATCCGATACATTATCATTTATAGCCAATTCATCTCTTGATGAATCTGCTTCTCAGGGAGTATCCTAGCCATTTGGAGTTGTTGTAGCATGTAAAAATGCATGCCCATCAGATCTACTAGCTACATATTGTTGAGCTACCATGACCCATCATGAACTTGACACCAATTTCACTATTTTAAGTGATGGGGGAACAAGCTGGTGACTAAATGGTGTTTGATGTTGGGAGCCTAGGTTTGAACCATGGTCCTAATTAGCAGTTAATATAAGATCATTTTGGAAAGGAGGAGAATACTAAGGCAACTGAGGAGGAGAATGTCTTGTCTTCAAAACCTTGTGGCATATTGGTTGTAGAACCTTGCCTACCATGATGATCAACTACAACATAAACGTGGTTAATAGAATCACCCCGACTTGTTCCATTATCTTACTTCTCATGTATGCTCCTATCCATGCCCTTTAAAACTCTTAAAAAAAAGGACATATACAGAATTCATATCAAACCCTAAGAAAAATAATATCAATTACCATAAGAATAGGTTGTGCATGTGCAAAAAATGGATGTAAAATTTCTTTCAAAGGTCAATTGAATAGAAGTAGATGCAAAACATGAGATGAAAGTGGATGTAAAATAAACACAATATTTGATACAATCTTGGACACAAACTATGATACAAACCCGAATAAAAAAGTGGAAGCAAACATGGGTGCAATAGTAGGTGTAAAAATTGGTGCAAATGGTGTTGAAACAAAGTGGATACAACAACGGATGCAGAAAAGGACATAAACTTGGATGAAAAAAGGAGGCAAACTTGGATGCAAAATAAGATGAAAAAAAGGATATAAACATGGAAACAAACATGAGTGCAACAATGGACACAAAATTAGATGCAAAAGTGGATGCAATAGATTATAGGTGCAAACGTAGACGTAAAATGAGATGCAAAACCTAATGCAAAACTTGATGTAAAAGTGGATGCAAAAGGGAATGCAAAATCATACACAATATTCAATGTAAATTTGGACACAAAATAGGATGCAAATGTGGATGCAAAAGTAAAACCAAATGTGGGTTCAATCGTAGGTGCAAAAAATGGCACAAAAAAATTAGATGCAATAGTGGATGAAATAGTAGACAAAAAAAAGCGATGCAAACTTGAACGCAAAACAAGACAGAAAAAGGAAGCAAAAGTGGAAGCAAACATGGGCACAATTGTGGACACAAAATTTGATGGAAAAATGGATGCAACAGAAGTGGATGCAAAAGTAGATTCAAAACAAGGCACAAAACTTGATGCATAAACTTGACACAAAAGTGGATGCAAAAAAAATGCAACATTTGATGCATATATGGATGCAAAAGAGGATGGAAATGTGGATGGAAATATGGAAGCAAACATGGGTACAACAATAGATGCAAAACATAGCACAAATTATGGCACAACAAAAGTGGATGTAAAAGTGGATGAAATGATAGATGTGAAAAAAGAAGCAAATTTTGATGCAAAAGAAGGTGCAAAAGTGGATATAAACATGGGTGCAATAGTGGATGCAAAATTGGATACAAAATTCAATGCAACAAGTTGATGTAAAACAAGATGAAAACCCTGACGCAAAATTGGATAGAAAAAAGTATCCAAAAATGGATGCAAAAAACAAAGCAAAAGAGGATGCAAAAAAAGAAACAAAATTTGATGCAAGTGTAGGAACAAAAAAGTGGATGTAGTAGAGGATGGAAAAGTAGGTGAAAAAAATTAGGTGCCAAACTTGACACAAAACCTAGCATAAAACTTGGTGCAAAGGATGGCACAAAACCTTGTGCAAAACCTAATGCAAAACCTGGTGAAACACTTTGTGCTAAACTTGGTGCAAGGCTTGATGCAAAACTTGGTGCAATTTTGTATCACTTTTTTCACCATATTTGATAAATGATGCAAATAGCATGAAAAATGGGATCTATATGAAAAAAAGGAAGAAAAAAGGGATGTTAATTATAGGGATTTGTTGTAGTGGTATGGAGTAATAAGTGTAAACTTACCTAATGGACAAATAAAAGAAATTCATAATTTAATGCATGTTCTTGGAATTAAAAAGAACATAACATTTGTCTCTTTTGTCACTGAACAAGATTTAAAAGTGGAATTTGTCAAGTCTGTATGTGTTGTTAAAGACATTAGAAATCACTACAGGGTTGTTGCTATAGGTAAAAGTATTGAAGGATTATATAAGATGAATATTATCAAAGAAGGACATCAAGTGTTTGGAGATACAACAATGTGACTAGAAGAATTATGACATCAAAGGTATGGACATCTTAATCAAAATGAATTGGTGCTACTTCAAGAGAAATGAATGGTTGAATAAATAAACATGTGGAATGTGAAGCATGTGCATTAAGAAAAAGAAATAGAAATGAATTACTTGTACATAATGAAAAATTATAAACATATATACTTGAGCCCAACACATATTGATGTTTGTTTCCGAATGTAAACAAAATCACTTGGTGGTGCATGGTACTTTATTATCTTTGTTGATGATAGATCCAGGTACGTGTGTGTTAATTTCATTAGAAAAAAGAGTGATCTATTTGAATATTTCAAAGAATTCAAGAATATGGTTGAAAAAAAACTCATAAATACATCAAAATCCTCATATTATATGAAGGGGAGAATAAAAATAAGGAGCTTTCATTTATTACTGTAAAATTCATGGAATCCAACAACAGTTTATAGTTTCTAATACACCTCAGCAAAATGGAGTTACTAAGAGAAAGAATAGACCATTAGCAGAATGTGCTCGCAGTATGTTGAAAGGTAAAAACATCTATAATGGTTTCTTAGTAGAAGCTATTAAAACAATTGCTAACATGAAAAATAAGAGTCATACCTAAAGTTTATATTGTAAAACACCATTTGAAGTATTTCATGGATATAAACCAAATATGAGTCATTGAAGGGTCTATAATTGCAAAGCATTTTCTCATTTTCCAAAAGATGAAAGAAGGAATATTGATGCAAAATCAGTTAGATACATATTTATTGGTTATTTTGATGATAAAAAGGCATATAAATTGTTTGATCCCAAATCACATAAATTAATTGCAAGTAGGCATATGGTGTTCCATGAAAACACAATTGAAGGTGATAATAATAATAATGCTGCATGATATTCGTCTTTTGATAATAATGATCATATAAAGATAGACGCAAATGTTGAACATGAACAAGTACAAGAACATGAAGAGGAACATGTATAGGTTCAAGAATAGGAAGAATCAAACAATTAGATCACTCCAAGAAGAGGAGAAGAAGACAAAATAAAGAGAACTTCGAGAAGTGTAGAAGAAGATGAAAGAAGGAGAACTCCCAGGAGGTCATCATGAAAAACTCAACTCCCTATAAGGTATATATATTGTACACTAATGACTCATGTAATGAATGTAGTTGAAGCTTCAAATTATGAATAAATTAAATAATTTAAAGAGTGGATAGGTGTAATGCATGAGGAATATAACTCTATTACAAAAAATGCAGCATTGGAGTTAACTAAAATAACTAAATGTAAAGTTACCATAAGCTATAAATGGTTATATAAAACCAAGTTTAATGAAGATGGTGGTATAGACAAGTACAAAGCTAGATTGGTTCCCAAAGGGTACTCACAAAAAGAACCAATAGATTATAAAGATACCATTGCACCTGTAGCTAAGTTAAGAACAATCAGAATCATGATTACATTAGCTACAAAGCATCATTGGAAAATACATCAATTAGATGTGAAATATTCTTTTTTAAATGGTGTACTAGAAGAAGAAGTGTATTTAGAACAACCTAGAGGGTTTGTTAAAAAGTGGCAGGAGATTCGTGTTTTGAAATTGAAAAAGGTTTTATATGACTTAAAAAATGCACCAATATCATGGTATGAAAATATTGATTCTTTCTTCCATCAGAAGGGATTTGAGACGAGTACGGGTGATCCAAATTTGTACATCAAGAAGGATGGAAATGGGAATATTTCTTTGATATCTTTGTTTGTTGGTGATCTCATCATTACAAAAAATTAATCTCAATTAATTAAATAAATTGAAGGACAACTGTCACAAGATTTTGAAATGAAGGACCTTTGTGATTTACATTATTCTTTGGGTATTGAAATTTGGAGGGAACCTTTCAAGACAGTTAACAATCAATGGAAGTATACAAGATAGATTCTCAGAAGATTTAACATGAGTGAATGTAAAGTAGTGTCAACACCTTTAGAGAAAAATGTTAAATTATATACTAAAGATCTAAATAGTACTTTGTATCATCAGTTGTTGGGATGTTTAAACTACCTCACCTCTACCAGACCAAATATAGCAGATATTGTCAATCTACTTAGTCAATTTATGGCTAAGCCTAACGAACTTGATTGGTGAGTAGCAAAGAAGTTTCTTCGCTATCTAAAGGGAACTATTAATTCTGGTATTTTGTGTATTCATGAATTTGGTGTTGAGTTGATAGGTTATTCTAATTCTGATTAGGTGGGAAATCATAATGACAGAAAGTCAACCTCTGGTTAGGGATTCAATATTAGTTCAGGGATTATGTCATGGAGTGGCGAGAAACAACCAAATATTTCATTGTCATCAATAGAAGTAGAGTACAAGGCCTTGACAAGTGCGAATTGTGAAGCATTTTGGTTGAGATACATTCTTCAAGATGTAGGTGAAGAACTAATCAATCCACCATAGTTAAGTGTGATAATCAAATATCTATTAAATTCATGTTAAATTTTTGATTGTTCTATGTTGTAGCAATTATGTTAGCCCAATTCCATACTTCAATTATAAATATTTCCAATTACAATTACTCTTTCCATTCATCAACCGTAATTGAACATAGAAAATAAATGCAATGGAAAAGGATACAATCAACACATCAACAAGAGACACCAGGTTTGGTCAAAGACCAGGGAAAAACTCACAAGGGGGAAAATGATTTGAAATTATTCTTCTATTAGATTGTCATAAAAATTTTAGTAGCGAGTACAATGAGACTAATACAATATCATTAGAAAAAAAACCTAATATAATTTAGGAATAAGTTTTCAACATCACACTATATCAGAGACAACTTTTCCCGTCCATGGTCAACTGCGGTCAACTTTGATCAATGGTCAATTTTAGTCAAAATTCTCAGTCACATGCATTAGGAGTTGTGAGAGTGAATGGAGGCTTCCAGTGACACCCTTGATGCTTGCAAACTGGCATGTAACACCCTCCTCTGACATCCACCTAGGTTACCATGCCAACTTTGGTATACATGAGACAAGAGGCTACTATGATCAGATTTGTCCTCCTAGGTGACCTTCAGGAAGTGGAATTGATGAAACATCACATATAACCATCTAACACCATCAAAAAAACCCTCAAGAGACAAATCATCCACTCAGAAAGCCTGTCTGTGGGTCCCACTATTGTTTTAGATAATTTAAGGCTAATTCACTCTCATGCTATAGGCAAGGGAGTGACTAGAAACCTAAAGTACTCTCATAGGCCTACCTACTTGAAAATTTGTTCCAAAATTGCTAGTTTTATGCTAGCGACTATGGGGTTTGAACCATTTTTTGAAGCCCAGAGCCAAGGCTACTGCCTAGAATGGAATGAAAGCTCAGAATTAAGTAATGTACATGGAAACAATGGTGCAAAAGAAAATAGTTGAGTAAGTCCTTAACCAAATCCCTAATAGCCATGATAGGTGGTGAGCTCCAGTATTGTAGCAATGATGCTGCAACTCCTGGGACTCCCTACTTTACTTTTATCAACCCGGTAGTTCGTAACAAACTTGGAAGAGACGATGCTGTATGCACAATTACTAGCTCTTACAGCAGGCTTTCACTTGATCGGCTGGCACAAGTTCGCTAGGAGCTTAAGCCAACTTCTATGATTTCTCAAAAGAATATTTTAGCCGTGATGGAAGAAAGCTAACTCAAAGGAGGCTATTCTACTTGTAGAAAGAAGATGAAAATTAAAACGAAATGCAAAACTTAGAAAACCCTAGTTTTACCCACTGACCCTACTTTTGACAAAAAAAGAGTTGAAACTACTGAAATGAATGCCATGGACTATTGTTAAGGTCAAATGCATGTACTTAAGCTACTTCTGAAAGAAAATATGGAAGACCCATCCTTTTGTATTTTTGAGCAATTTTATGTAGAATTATTATGCTTGTGTTTTAACTATTTGTGACCGTGCAGAGGTTTGGTGGCAAAGGGAGATGGAGTTGGCTATTTTAGATGATGAGGAAGGTGTGGAGTGGACCTAAGGAGTTCCTAGCACCATTCTAGACATTTCCATTACAATCAAGCCTCGAAAATCCGTTCGCATGAACTTCTACAGGAAGTTTGCAGGGGATCTACATGAAATTCTACAGGAAGTTCTACAGGAGCACGGCGAAAGTGATTTTCGAAGGTTTGCAGGAGGAAAAATGGTGGGAAAAAGAAAATTACGTCTGGATTAAGGTGATTGAGGGTCTAGGATTCTGTCAATGAAGTTCAAACATGAAAGATATGGTTGGATTTGTTCAAAGGTCAAGGAAGCAATTTTGTGCAGGAATTGAATTAGGGCAGTTTGGGAAAGTGTGGCGAATGAGTGGAGGAAATCTTGGTAGATGGTCTAGAGAAGGTTGTGTGATGGAAGAATGATAAGTTGGAGGGTTCTACAAGTGAGTTGCAAACTTAATTTTCAGAATTGTCCCTGTTACGCAGTAATTTGTCACCATCGGCCACCGTCCTTGTCGCGCCCCACTGTCACACATTGGAGGACACATTTACGGACCTGTGACCAGTGACATAACTTGAAAACACTTGCATTGAGGCCTCCTGGGTATGAAGTACAATAACCTGAAGACACCTTCTGAAGATTAGCCTTGGAAAATGCCTTTTTCCCAGTAGCGTGGGCACACAGTATATTACCCCGCACCAATGGCCCAGTCCTTACAAAGAGGGCATGACCATAAGCGCTCTGTCCCAGAGCACGGCCCGCGCCACACAATTTGGGCATGATTTTTGGCCAGCGCATGCTAGAATGCTTTTTCCCCTGCGACTCACTCAGTTCCCTGAAGGAAAAAGCCCACAAAAGCATCCGGGTCTCGGCTTTTCTATCCAAGGCAACGGCTATTATGAGACATTACCAAAATTCAGAACGTGTCTACATACGATGAATATCTCTTCTCCCTTCTCCTATAAAAGCCCGTTCCCCCATAATGAACGGGCTAGTTCAGAGTTTCGGGGGAGATCAAAGCAAAGGAGCAAACAAGCTAGTGTGAGAGAGATAATCTTTTGAGCTGGAAGTTGAAAGTAAGGTTATGCTGCCGGATTGATGAGAGAGGAAGTGTTTTTGCGAGACGTGTCGGACTGACTGCCCACCCAGCTAGAAGAGTTTTACAGTGTCAAGCCTTAAGTGGTTGTAATCTCTTCTTTCATTACTTTAATGCAAAGCGACTGTCATTATGGTTTCATTTATGTATTACATCGGTGATATGTGAATTGTATCTTGCTTGACTGGTGCATAGCTGTATGGTTTTTGGATTTTATGCTTGTTGTGGTTTATTCTTCACTTGTGCAGGTATCTATAAGCGAATAGCGACCGGCCGGAGATAGAGGATAGGAGCGACACTTTCCCCCACAACAAACAAGCGTTGGATCCCAGGTTGGTCTCCTAGATCGACTTTTAAATTATATATCTAGAAACTTGCATGCAGCGTGATTGATTGTTGCTAGACCCCTGTGGGGCTAGTGGGATCCACCTCTGTCCCCAGAGGGGATTTACCTCCGTAACAAATTGGCGACTCCGCTGGGGAGTTGGTCTGTTGATTGTTTAAGCTATATTGTCTGATTTTGTAAATCAAGGACG